>SJJU01010527.1:0-11484 GCA_012932125.1 Conopomorpha cramerella | reverse complement strand
CAGTTGTATGTCAAATACGGAATAACCAGTTCAAGTAGACCTGTAATAACAGTTGTGTAAGTAAAAAGGCGTTTATTGGTAAGGGGGGAATAGTTTAATAGTCTCTACCTACATGTGTCTAATTGTATGCCAATAAGTATGCCATAACCATTGATACTGGCAAGTAACACACCTTCGAAAACGTTGAAAGGAACAAATTTAAATTTAGAATATTTATATTTATGAATATTCAATCAGATTCCGTCTGCGAAACTAAAATTTGACCGACGTGAACTTTATGACTGCGAATGTATGAGCATTATCATCGGGTCACCAACTAAAAATGCTGGACTGCATAAAGTTATGTTTAAAAAAAATGTAATCGAAAACTTCAAGTCTTAGCCGAT
Organism: Conopomorpha cramerella; assembly: GCA_012932125.1. NCBI lineage: Eukaryota > Metazoa > Arthropoda > Insecta > Lepidoptera > Gracillariidae > Conopomorpha > Conopomorpha cramerella. The sequence continues at coordinate 11,098 of SJJU01010527.1, read as the reverse complement.
TCTAAGGGTTTTCTAGAGGCGCAAAAGGATAATTTTCAACCTAGGAGGGCGACGTCAAGTCTTCCAAGAATTTGTTCATATGGCTGTAATAGATTGATATAAGGGCAAATAAAAGAGTGGACATTCCATTTACGCGAACGGTTTGCGTCTACTGTTATATTGCGAACCGCAAGGATGTGAAATGACTTGCCGGAGTCTGGGTTTCCAGCGCAGTAGGGAATCAGAGATATGCTGACCACTCCAACGGGCCCGTCAATTTTCTCCAAGAATGTTTTCATAAACCAGCCATAGTGTCAACCGTCCTTGACTGTACCTCCTTCATGATCTGAAGAGTACTTGGCTGCCCTGCTTGTCCCAATAATAACATTGTCAATGGCTCTTTCAACGTCTCGAGAAGGATATGACTTTCCTATTTGTACTTGGAACTGAATAGGTTTTAGAAATTGTAACAGTTTAGAATTTTGTATTGATTCGGTTAGAAAGCGTGCACTTGCATGCACATACTTGTATACGCGAGCGGTAGGCAGAGGCTCTTTGGCCCATATTTTGAAAGAAAAATCAATTGGGAATTACTTATCTACTATATAAAAATAAGTTGGGTTTTCCTCCCTGACGCTATAACTCCAGAACGCACGAACCGATTTCGACGGTTTTGCATTCGTTGGAAAGGTCTCGGGCTCCGTGAGGTTTATAGCAAAGAAAATTCAGGAAAAAATTCAACAGAAAAGCCTGTAAACGAAACGAACCCATCTGGTGGCGAAACGGAGTTCGCCGGGTTTGCTAGTTACTTATATATTATATACTTTCCAAACAAAGTTTGACAGTAATGACAGTACTCCGCCCGAAAATATGTCATAAAAACGTCAAAGGAAATTCCCCATTAATTTAACATTACATGTGAGATGGAACCCAAATTAATATTTTCAGGAATTGATATTTTTTTCCTCATGACACGACGCGTTCGCCTCGTAGACTCCACGATTCACTTCATCCTTGTTCTTTCAAACTCACCAGACATTTCACATTCAATACTGACAACACTCACTTACGTTTCCTATCATATTACATTCCACACATCTATACTACATTACATACTATGCTTGATGGACATTAGTCTCTTTTTGGCATTCAGCATAATCTAATATATAAAATTTCCATGTCACAATGTTAGTTACTGTACTCCCCCGAAACGACTAACGATTTTTACCAAATTTTATATGCGTATTCAGTCTGAGAATCGGCTACTGTCTAATAGTTAAAGGCAAATTGTACAATCACATAAGGTATTGAACACTACAACAGGACACAAACCTATTTATACAGTAAACAATAATTTCATATTGTACTTAAAAGCTAGGCTCTGTTTGTAAGTCTAACTACTTCATCAGTAGATGGCGCCAGATGGTTCCTGAATGGCGCTGTCGTTTGGTGAATTAGGCACTATAAGTACCTGATGAATGAATGGTGTTATTATACTCGTATAATAAATTCCATCAATAATTGACGTGAACAGCATTTATATATAACACTAGTTGTAACTTTGATAGCAAATTAATTACTATTTAATTAAAAGCACTTAACGTGCATTACCATTAATTTTTTATCAAGCAAACTAACATAGCAAAGACACCCAATAAATAAACGAAACAATATATTCAAGGTATTTAACAAGGTTGGTGGTAGAATCAATACGTCATTTTAAGTTTAGATCATGTAGTTATTCGATATTTTCATTTTAGATATTAATTTAGATATAGATTAGATATCAACATCAGCCCATACTTGTCCACTGCTGAACATAGGCGTCTCTGTGTCTGATTACGTCACTGTGATCTGTTTTCGGCTTCTCGCATCTGAATCGCGGTCTCCACTCGAGAACTCGTTTGCACCAACGGTCATCGGTTCTACGGCTAATATGGCAGTGGCGTGCACACTATATAGGCAAAAAGACTGCCTAACTTAGTATTTTGGTTACCCGACCTAATAATAGAGTTATTACTAGATCCTTTTTTGTTCTAATCACGACATAGGCTAACGAAGGTCCTGTGTTTTGTGGGTGAGTAGATAGGTAGGTACTTATATTTCGTAAAGAAAAGTTACCTATACATAGGTGTGAATCCTTGGGGATTACTGCCTAACTTGTCGTAAAAGCCAGTGCACGGCACTGTAATATGGCCCACTGCTACTTCAACTTGCCTAACCAATGATCGATCGATATCGATCACTTTAGTGTATTCGTTTTTTAATATAATGGGGAATTTTCTTTGACGTTTTTCTGACAACTGAGAACTGTCATTACTGTCAAACTTTGGTCGGAAAGTATATGACAGCAATGACACTTCTCCGCCCGAAAACCTGTCAGAAAAACGTCAAAGAAAATTCCCCTTTTCAGAGAATTGAGAATTTGTATCAAACACTTGAATCAAACACTACGTTTTTTAACCGACTTAAAAAAAGGAGGAGGTTCTCAATTCGTCTGTATTTTTTTTTTGTTTGTTACCTCAGAACTTTTGCGTGGGTGAACAGATTCGGATGCTTTTTTTCATTTGAAAGCTGGTGTTTCCCGTTTCATCCCATAAATTTGGTTCAGTTCCGACAATGGCATCCATGAGAAAACCATATATGTCAAATTTTACTGGTTCAAGTCGGTTCTTTTTTCTTTAAGTTATTAAACTAAACTTTACTTTAGTCCCAAGAGACGTTTCCCCAGTTATTAATATGTGTAAATGTTATTAGCGAGGACAGTAACTTGTTATTATATACAGCGCTTTTCAATGTGTACCGTACTTCTAGTGGCTTAAGGTTCATTTTAGTTTTGAACGTTTGTTCTAGACATTAAACATTGGATACCACATCATTGACCTTGATTGCATAAATACAATCTTTACCTACGTGCGCATACATCCTTACTCCTCAATATGCAGGAATCTAATAAAAAGGTACATACAGAGTGTAAAAAGACTCTGAGCAATGATCTTAGATAACGTTGTTGGACTCGTCAGTATGAAGAACTTTTGCTATGGCGAGAATGTGGGGAAAGAAAAAAAAAATTCATCTGTACAAAACTAGCTGACCTGGCAAACGTTTTTTTACCAATAAGTATACTTTATTTATAGCATACTTTGGTTTGTAGTACATGCTTTGTATCAGAGATGGCGCTGTATGTAAAAGCAGATTTTCCCGCTTTTCTGTTAAAATGTTTCCTGAATTTTCTTTGCTATAAACCTCACGAAGCCCGGGGTTTTTCCAACCAATGCAAAACCGTGAAAAATCGGTTCGTGAGTTCTGGAGTTATAGCGTCAGGAAAGAAAACCCGACTTATTTTTATATAGTAGATAGATATTTTTGTTACTTCCGTAGATGATATTTTATATGGAGATGAAAAAAAATGTTTTCCTTTCCCCTTAGAGTAAAAGTTGTTCACATTGACGAGTCCAACAACGTTGTCTAAGACCATTGCTCAGGGTCCTTTTACACGCAGTATATAATAGTACATACATAGTCTATTCTATCCGTTACTGGAGAAACTACATATTATTATGTATGTATTCTACTTATTGGTGTTTTAGAAGCACAGGAAGTGTCATGAAAATTTAAAGTACTTTGTCCGAATATGTGTACCTACCTACTTACCAATGTTGACCCACGCGTTATACGGGTATACGTAAGTATATATATGCAAATCAATCTGGGGCAAACGTCTTTGAAACTTTGTTGGGCTCATCAAAATGAACAGCCTTTACTATGGCGACAAAGTTAGGAAAATATCCTAAAAAAACTAAGAAAAAAACGTATCATTGGGCGAGGCCTTCGTCCAGCATTGGACATCATGAGGCTGATGATGATGATGAATTTGAAGTAAGTTTGTGTAAGTCAATCTGGAGCAAACGTCTTAGAAACTTTGTTGGGCTCATCAAAATGCGACAACCTTTACTATGGCGACAAATATCCTAAAAAACTAAGAAAAAAAACGAATTTTTCATTCACAAATGAAAAATACTGTTTTTGAAAGTAACTAAACGTTGTTCATACAGAGGAGAGACTCAACAAAGTTTCTAAAAAAGTTATTATTAAAAATTGTCTCAATGTTGTTGGTTTATTTCTTTTGCTCTTCATACTACATGGTTCGAAAGATCTAAACAACATCAGAATATACATATGTAGCACCAAGATGAAACATGCGTAACATGCGCACGCGCAGCCGGACCTTCGTCACGTGATCTGCGGCACCTGATACACTTTCACTGACGGCGAACGTTGCACCTTGTTTTGATATCATATTCTATATCTAAAACGAATATTATAAAGCGGAGAGATTTGTGTGTTTGTTAAGAACAAACTTAAAAACTATTGGAAGGATTTAGATGATTCTTTCACTGTTAGAATAATGTTATTAGCCCTGAGTGACACTAGCTATGTTATGAAACGTTCTTTAAATAGGAATTTCTAAGGTTTTGCCTGCTACTAATAAGCAGTAAATCAAGCCCATCAAAACAAACTACCACCTTTAAAATAATGTACAAACTTTGTCATCATCGCATCGCAAAAGTGAGTCCGTGGAATGTAGTGTGTCACCAGCAGGCATAACAAAGCGCTCCAAGAAAGAAGAAAGACATCACAAGACAAACCAGACATTGCGATTGGTTGATACAAGCTTAGTTGCACAATGTGTGACATAGCAGCCAATCACAGCGCGTATTTGTTCTATGTCTTGTCTTTCTTGATGCGCTTTGTTACAAATTAATCATCATCCTACGGACCAACTTTCGCGATGCGATGATGACAAAGTTTTTACATTTTTTTAAATGTGGTAGTTTGTTTTGATGGGCTTGATTTACTGCTTATTAGTAGCAGGCAAAAGCAACAAAACCGTAGAAATTCCTATTTAAAGAACATTTGCTGACAAGACATATACTTATCAGCAATTGATTGAGGTGGCCAGATGCCATAATATTAGCGACATCTCACAACAAAAAATGAACTTCACACATCACAAGTGCATTTTTAGCTCTAACGAAAAATCTAATTAATTTAAATCAAATCAAATCTTCTGAATTGGTCTCCTATCTAATTCATGGGCCTGTATCAATGACTTATCACCACATTTTGAATGAATTAGGAATGAATTCATTTTTTGTAAAATATATTCTTCATTACAATCTTCTAAAATGTACTTGATTCCTAGTGCACACTTTTGATGTGTGTATTTGAAGCCCTCAGAATATTGTCACTTCCGCATTCATTCCAAAATGCTCCTTTATGCCTTGGAAATAAATGTAATTTTACAATGTTTGTATTAAAAATATCGTTACGTTGATGTCGCTAGATTTGTCATATACGTTAAACACAAATATTACTAGAATACTTGGTATTTGTGGCATTGTATAACTTTTGATATTAAGGTTAATGTTTTTGAGGTTAGCAATTAGACTGTATTTTAAGTTGACGTAAATTCTAGCTAACTATCTGCGGTATTAAACCGCTCGTTTATTCTATGTAGAGTAGTTACTTCACAGACAATTCTAGAATGCTTCTTTTTTCTAATCGGAAGTGTGTTCCAACGTTTCCGCGTCTCCGTTTCCCTTTCTAACTCATTTTGGTTACTTAATTTGAAGTTGAAGAATTAACGTGGTGAATAGAATAAATGTGTTACCACCCCAGCTCAACTTTTCCCGTCGTGGGGGTCATAAGAGGACCGAGGGAACTCTGCAGAGAACGGGCAGTAACGCTCTCTGCGAGTTAAACCACAACACCACTGCGATCGCCAACCCGCCTGCCAAGCGTGGCGATTATTGGCATTTCACCCCCAAATGATCATGGAAATCATTGGGCGAGGGCTTCGTCCAGCATTGGACATCAATGGTTAAATTCGCTGGGTGAACTGTCCCCATTTGCTTTAGCAAGTGCCTCTGCCTACCCCGCTTTGGGATTAACAGGCGTGTATTAAGTGTATATTTATATTGTCATAGATATTTCCTATTTTGTAATTTGCTAACAATTAACATTAACTATTCACATGATTAGTGTCAAACCTGATTTGATGCCAACCTTTTTTTACAAACACAAAAAGTTGTATGAAAAGAATTTTGATGTATTCAGGGTAATGGTTTTTCAACTTAGCCTAATGCGCATCGTCACTTGCTCTGTAACTTAGAGGGTACAGTTACTTAGATCCGCTTAAGTCGGAAACTTCATACTGGTCATAATGACTCACTAATATTTATTCTATTACTAAGGCCCGATCTGGTTTCGCACGAGTTATCCGAATTTATTTACTGTATTATGCGTGCATACTGCATGTATAAGGATGCATGCAGTAATGGTCTTAGAAACGTTGTTGGGTTTATCAATATGAACAACAAGTGTGCTCCATCGTACACCATTATTGCGTGTACTTTCATAGTGCGAATCGCCAGGATGTGGAATGACTTGCTGGAGTCTGTGTTTCCTGTGCAGTATAGTCCGGAGATCATCAATTCTCGGGTACCTAATGAACATGTGTGCTCCATCGTAGACCAATAACTTAACATCAGCCAGGATAGTGGTCAAAAGCTTGTACATGGCGCTTTAAAAGAACATTGACATTTTCATCTTAATCCTTCAGAGATAAACAACGTCCACATTCTACCAAGCGCATTTTCTACATTGAAGGTTCATAGATGTCTGAAATTGCTACTAACTTAAATTGACCTCCGCGATGTATGTAAATATAGGAAGTTTAAAGCTCACGTTCCGATTGTCCACATTGTCCTAGCTTAGTACTGAGGTTCTTACATAAGATAACAAGCTGTTGTGGTTACCACTGGATTCAGCTCATTTCGGTTATTCGCGACCGCAAACCGCAAAGTTTTTCGGTTGTTACAAAACACAATAATTGATGTCATAAAGATTGTAACTATTTTGTCCACTTACGTGTTGGTACTTTCTATTATTATGAATCAAGACTACAGTAATGACGGGCCCGTTGGTGTAGTGGTCAGTATATCTGCCTCTGCTCTATAGCGCCGTGGGTTCGATTGCCACCGCTGGCAGATATTTAGGTGATGAGCTTTTAAGTACTTGTTGGATGAGTCTGGGTGTTTTATTTATATAAGTATGTATTTAAAAGAAAAAAAAATATTTAAGTAAGTATATTTCGTTGTCTGATTTCCATAACACAAGTGCTTTAGCTACTTAACATGGGATGAAGGTAATGTGTGTGTTGTTGTAGTCTGGCGGAGAGAATGCTTTAGACAGACTTGACACTGAAATTACTGACGTAATTTTGAAATGGCGTCGAATGGGGAAGAAAAGGCGGTAGTATAGCTTGTCCCAAAACAACATGATTGGTTAATCGATTGTCACTTCAGGTTCATGTGACAGATTGCCTCACTTTCATTGGTTCATATGGGTCAAGTGTACGAAGCGCCATCTACACCCAGCTTCGCCATTGCATCCCTATTTACAGTAACAATTATGTCGTTTATATAACAAAATACCATTAAATTTTTAAAGAAAAATGAACCGACAGACTCGACCAGTATAATATTAAGATTTTGTGGTTTTGTCATAGATAACATAACGAAACTGAACCAAATTTAAATACCAAAACACCAAATGGAAGCACAAGCGTTCAAACAAAGCCGACCTAATAAAAGAGTTATTGCTAGATCTTTTTTTGTTGTACTCACGATATAGGCTAACGAAGTTCCTGTGTTTTGTGGCTGAGTAGATAGGGAGGTGCCTATATTTCGTAAACACAAGTTACCTTTACATATGTATGTGTCAATCCGTAGGGATTACTGCCTACCTTGTCGTAAAAGCCAGTGCACGCCACTGGTAAGCAGTGGTGTAAGTAGTACTTACAAAAAAATCATCAAAACTGATAGAGTACTTTCTTGGCTCACCGTGCAATGACAAAATTGTCAAATTATGGAACGTAGACGTTTGAAAGGCGGAAGTAGTACATTACATTGTTATAAAATGACATGTTATGTGATAAGCAGTTATCATGTACATTGTTATTAAGTCATCATCATCAGCCCTCACTTGTCCACTACTGGACATAGGCCTCTCAAATTGCAAGCCACTATGATCTGGTTTCTTTTCGGCTTCTTGCATTCAGCTTCTTCGAGCCATCTTGCGCATAACATCAGTCTAACTTGCCTGAGGGCGTCCTACGCTCTGTTTGGCGAGAGACGTGGATTCCAATCTTTATTTTTATTAAGTAATCGTACCAAAAAAAGCTTTCTAAAATTGTGTGAAACATGTGAAATAACAGTCAGATTTAGATGTATATGAGGAGAGGACCACAAGTCCTTCCCCTAAGAGAAGAGGGGCTTGAGGCCCTCTCCGCTCGCCCCGACGTCTGGCGACGGTGATGGGACATCTGACTTGCAATCGGGAGATCCCGACACCGGCTTCTGGATGAGTACCAATGCGACTCTTTTTCAGAGCCTATGTACACAACGCAACACTCTTATACGATGAAGAACAACATCGAGATGAAACTTACACACCACAAGGTATGTGAACACTATAACGGCGATGGGCTCACACCCTGTCGCGTTGTGTAAAATACGCTTGGCGAACCGCTGGCATTTCCTGAGCAAGTGTGTCTGTCTACTCCGCTTTGGGATTAAAAGGCGCGAAGTTTATTTATAACAAAATATTATATCAGCTGTTTTTGTGAATAAAGCGATTTCAAATTCAGAATATTATGGATCCCTCAGTACCTTTGATTTTTACTGGACCTGATTACTTGGTATTTTACGAAACTATTAGAGAATGTACACAAACGTAATATAAAGATGAATTCAAAACCGTATGGTATCTCTTCACTATTTAATTGAGTTTTTTGGTGCCAGTAGGGTCCGATTTTTACAATTATCATGTAGCGTATACATTGTAATAACACAGAAAAAAAAACCTTTTATGATTTCCTTATTTTGGTGCGCCGTTACCTTTTAAATAGTTAGCAATAATCACACCTCAATTGAACCACAAACACCGTTATTTGTAACTGTATTTCTTTTACAATGTGTACCTATATGTATAGTAAGTATATTGATGCATGTCGACGAAGCAAGAGAGCTGTTGGTATCGTAGCAGGTTGTGTAAAAGGTGAGAGAGTCTACAGAGTGTAAAAGGACCCCTAGCAATGGTCTTAGAAACATTGTTGGGCCCTTCAATATGGACAATTTTTACTATGGTGCCAATAAGGGTAAATTAAAAAGAAATTGGGATTAAAAGGCGTGAAGTGTATTTTTTTTTAAAAAAGATATTTTCAAACAAAATGTCATCTTCCGAGGCAAAAATTTTTCTATACGGAGATGAAAAATTTTTTTTCGTTTCCCCGCATTGTTGTTCATATTGTCGAGTTCTATAACGTTTCTAAGATCATTGCTCGGGGTCCTTTTACACACAGTATACATACATATGTAGTGGCGGCCAAGAAAGACGTGATAATAAATAAGTAAATAATTAATACTTGACTTGTAACCGGGAGGTCGCGGTTTCGAGTCCGGCTACTGGACGTGTACCAATGGGACTCTTTTTAGAGCAGAGCCTATGTACGCAACGCAACGCTCGTACGGTGAAGGACAACATCGTGATGAAACCCGCACACCACTAGGTGTGTGAACCCAATAACGGCGATGGGCTCACCCCTTGTCACGTTGGGTTAAATACGCTCGGTGAACCGTGGGCATTTTATGTAGCAAGTGCCTCAGCCTACCCCGCTTTGGGATTAAAAGGCGTGAAGTGTATTTTTTTTTTATTATTAATATTTTACAAAAACACACACACATGTCCGACTACGTTAATGTACATAAAATGAAATTGCTCAGGATTGTATCAACAGTAAAAGTTTATAAAAAATAGCTCGAGGTCCTTTTACCTACATGCAGTATTCAGATCTTCAGTCAACACTATGTCCTATGCAAGAAATTCAAAATATTGCAAAAGTTGAAAAAGAATCGTTGTCAGTTTTTAAGTAAATATTGAGATTTGACATACAATTGCAACATTTTGGCTTATATTTTTGTTCGCTTTCTCTCTGAAAGATGACATCTAGAAAATAATATTAGCCTGGTTTATTGTATGCAAACAATCCTAGCTAAAAGTCTTTATTAAATATTTACGCTGACAACATATACTAAGTGAAAGAAACATACTAGTTTGGAAAGCTTGTATTTTTGCTGAAATTAATATTTGAAGACTTTTTAGTCAACATCATCATTATCATCAGCCCATACTTGTCCACTGCTGGACATAGGCCTCTCCAATTGCTCGCCATTGTGATCTGTTTTCGGCTTCTCACATCCAGCTTTTTACTAGTTGATATTAAATCTATACACAGTGTAGAAGGATCCCTGGCAATAGGGCAACAACTTTTACTATGGAGACAATGTAAGGAAATTAAAAAAAAATGTTTAAACCCTATACAAAATGACATCTCCCGAGGCAAGAAATTGTCTAATTTGTATAGAGATCAAAAAAATCGAATATCTCGCATTGTCGCCATAGTAAAAGTTGTTCATATTGACGATCCCAACAACGTTTCTTAGACCATTGCTCGGGGTCCTTTAACACTCGGTCGTAATGAGTAAGACTTTTTTTTTAGAGTCGCTTAGAAAACATGGACGGGTTTTAGAGACGATTGAAAAAAATGCGTGTTTGTATTTTTTTTTCTGTCATTTAGCATGCAGCATGTCGATAATAATCGGATACAATGTTGTTTTCTATTGTTAACACCGTTCGCCATCTTACTTAGTACTTGGAGGAAAAAAATATCAAAAAGACCTTTGTCCCTTCTTGAAAGATAATAAAAAATGCAGATTTATACTGAGGTATTAAAATAAAGGAAGTGACGTCAGTTCACGTCTGATATATACTTAATAGTAATTGAAGAACAATAAAATTAGTAACAACTGACGGGAACAATGGATTAATTACAGCGTAGATATCGCTAATGATGTTGTTAAGGTCGGGTTTTGTATCACGTACTTTGACTGTTAGTTTGTATGGTCGGCCAAGAAAATGGTCTATCAGTTTCGATGACACTTCCCGTGTCACTAAAACATCAATAAGGTAGAGTTGGTATATTGTGACAAGTGAA
>SJJU01010526.1:0-11108 GCA_012932125.1 Conopomorpha cramerella | reverse complement strand
CAGTCGTTAGCAGGTTTCATAATATGTTCTTCGTGCTGAATGCCAGCAATTAGCAAACCCACGCAAGTGTTCAAAGTTCCCTTGACTGCTTACCAAGGGGCCAAGTCTGCTACATTTTCGTTGACCCCCTTGTCCTTATCGGCCCAGGCCCCGTCATCATCATCATCAGCCCATACTTGTCCACTGCTGGACATAGGCCTCTCCAATTGCACGCCACTGTGATATGTTTTCGGCTTCTCGCATCCAGCTTCTGCCAGCCATCTTGCGTATATAGAGTCCTTATTTCTTTAAAATTATTGTGTGAACAATTACTGATATCCATCATGAACACACTGCAAATGCCAAAATGAAAATTACTACATTTCGTGTTTCGTTCTTTCGAAATTACTGATATTATTAATTTAAGGTGCTGAATGAAGGTTTCTAAAGAACAAAGAACTGACTTCAACAAGTAAAGTATTAAGATTTTTCATTTTAGCCATTTTTTTATTTTAGCCCGTGGCGGATAGCAATCTTTTCAAAATTTAATTTGTTTGTGAATAAATAAGTTTTGTCCCATTTTTATAATTCCAAAACAAAAAAAAAAGATTTTTGTGATTTGACATTATCGGAAATTTAAATTTGGAAACAAAAAAAAATCATCCAAATCTACCTACATATGCTCCAAGTCTAGCTATATATACCGATACCTTTGAGGTTACAAAAAATTACGTCGAATTGAGAACCTCCTCCGTTTGAACCGACGTCAGAAAAGTTCAATCTTTTCACTAGTTCTTTATCATCTTTATTTTTTGTAGAATTCATGTTCTGGTTAAATGGTTCATTGTTTTGAAAAAATACTACTAATATGAATAAGGAATTTTTAAACTCATTTTCCTCTATAGAGGTCAATAGTTTCTGTGTGGATTGTCAATCAGACGCTTACAGCTAAATACGATGTGACGTATCTATACTAATATTATAAAGCTGAAGAGTTTGTTTGTTTGAACGCGCTAATCTCAGGAAATACTGGTTCGAATTGAAAAAATATTTTTGTGTTGAATAGACCATTTATCGAGGAAGGTATATAGGCTATATAACATCACGCTGCAACTATTACAAGCGAAGAAATAATGTAATATGTGAAAAAAACGGGGAAAATTATTCTTCCTTGAGGGCTACCGTTGCGTGCGCTGCGAAAACGGTTCAAGATAGCAAAGACTAGACTAGACTAGATAGATATGTATGAAAGAATTATTCCTCTTGAAAGGATCTAAAAATGAATTGATGTTCGTTAGTCTCGCTAAAACTCGAGAACGGCTGGACCGATTTGACTAATTAAAGTCTTGAATTACATGTGGAAGTTCAGGCAAGGTTAAAAAGTTGTATTTCGTCCAATATACGAGGTGCAAAGGCGACTTCCTATGACAAAACAAATGTTTGCAGGGGACAGCTTGGCTTTAATAAAAGATAAAGTAAAAAAAAAGATAAAGTACGTACAAATTATAGAAAGAATTCAAAACAAATTCACGAGATTTATGTACAGGAAGCTTTACGGGGTCTATCCTGGATTTCCATTGCTTTATCCCACTATGTTCGTCAATGGCATGGTGGGGTACTGCACACTGAGACTGAGGCGTGACATTGCGGCGGCGACCTACGTATGGAAGGTTCTGCGGGGAGTGCTATACGACCCGGAGATCCTCCAGCGTCTGCAGCTGTGCGTGCCGGAGCAGTACGTGTCCAGACGGCGTCGGCCGGCGCTGCTGGTCGTGCCGGTCGCGCGCACCAACCTCCTGCGCGACGCACCGTTCACGCGCGCCATCCGCACGCTTAACACTTTGTCCAGATCCGGTATTGATATATTTGCGTGTTCAACGAACGAGTTCACTAAGGCATTGATGTACTGTAGTCCTAATTAGATTTAACTATATTTAATTAATATTTTAATCTAGCATGTAAGTCTGTCTGTAAATTAAATAATTAGGTATTTATAATGTTAATACTAACCTATTTTAATACTTATCTACTTAACAGATACCTGTAAATATATATTTTTTTTCTAAACCTATATTTTGTATTATTTACTTTTAATCGCAATGGAGCTTACCTGTACAAGGATGTTAAAGTGTATAAATAAATAAATAAAAAAATTTAAAAAGTTAATATTGATTGAAATTGTTACAAGAAGTATCGGTCAAAGAGGGTTTGATTGATGATCTACATTGAAAAACGTAGCGTCATCTATTGATAAAGTACCAAACAAAATTTCAGGAAATAAAATAATAATAATAAATTTATTCAATAACAATTACACAATAAAATTATATCAGATATAGAACAAGTTTGCATAAATTTACGTGTATGAAACAATAGGCTAAATTAGTCACTCTGACACATCCTAGCTAGTTTAGTAAATAATCTGTGTTAAGGAGTTTGAGACTATTAGAGTTTACAGTTTTCGTACACAATAAAGAAATTTACAAAAATGAGGAGACCATAACAAATTAAAACTTAAAAAAAAAATAAAGATGTGTGTGTGTGTGTGTGTAAATGTATTGTTTTGTGTAGTGTGTATTGTGTGTAAAAAATAAAAATAAATACACTTCACGCCTTTTAATCCCAAAGTGGGGTAGGCAGAGGCACTTGCTAAAGCAAATGCCCACGGTTCACCAAGCGTATTTAACCTAACGTATTGTGTGTAGTGTTATAGAAAACTACCAGAAGATCACTGGCTACAAAAAAGCTTCATTGAAACTTTAGGGTGGTAGACCAGTTGGCTGACTGTACAAAAATGTGTCTTGACTCACATACAGTATATTTCTCAATGTTTTTGACGTGACAACGTTTAATAACTCGATACTGCATGCACGAGAAAGATGACGTCATTTGTCCCGTTCCGCAAACGAATGTACTACTACTACTACTGCAATGACATTCTCACGTCAAACTACCGTCCGTGTACCGACGTTACAGACAACCATTTTTTTCTGTAAATACTTACCTAATTTCCAAGGACAAAAGAACACAAAACAATATGATACCTATGTACAGCATTATTAATAATTTAATCTAAACTTATATTTTTATTTATCGCAATAGGATTACGCTTGTAATGATAATTACGCAGAAGTAAATAAATTAAAAAAAACGGTAATCCCACTATAATGATGTAATTCTGTTCATATTTGTCCCCCTTCGGAAGATAAGACTTCTTTTTCATTCACTTAAAGGGGAGAACGGACAAAACTACCATATACTGCGTGTAAAAGGGCCCTGAGCAACGGTCTTAGAAACATTGTTGAGTTCGTCAATATGAACAACTTTTACTATGGCGACAATACGGGGAAACGCAAAAATATTGTTTCATCTGCACTGGCTTTTACGACAAAGTAGGCAATAATCCCCAAGGATTGACACCTATGTATCTTGTCTTTATATAACTTGTCTTTATGAAATACCTACATATCTACTCACCCACAAAACACAGGACCTTCGTTAGCGTCAAGCAGAATTTAACGATACCGAGACGGAACGTCCTGTTTTCATTGTTAGTAATGACACCGATGTAGCTGAAGCAAGTGGCCAGAATGACACACCACGAGCCGGAAAATCCTTCGATTAACGCCTCACTGAGCACCAACGTGTACAGGCCGGTTTTATTGAAGAAGTAAACATTCACAAGGCACAAAACACTTAGCAGCAGCTGCCCTGACACTGGGAAGTACAAGAACACTTTTCGTCTGCCGCTGCGATCGGACCAGGAACCCACCAGCAGTGCCACGAAACTAGGTATGGTTGCTGTCAAGTATGTTTTGTAGCTCTGAGCCATAGCCACCATTTTCTGTACCTGGAGTTCAATCTCATGACTCTCTGATGTATTGCTGTTAGATAACGACGTGCATATTTCTGTACTTATATTCAGGGTTTACTTGTCAAGCTTTCTTGCCCTATCTATTTAACTATTAATATAAATATATACTCCAGGATTGCCTGTGCCCAGCAGTGGGTGCAGTTTTTTTTTTCTTTCATAAGAACCATCTGATGTCATTATTAAGCACAACAAGAAGAAAAAAATGGGAATTCGATCCAAGCGTTCAACACTTTGCAATTCATTTTATATATTCATCAAATTATAGATTTGCGTTTTCGCAACTGAGGGTGAAATCTTCGTTTTATTCTTACTAGATATTTTAATGTGTTTAGTAAGACCGTATCATCACTATCATCAACATCTCCAATCTATATTCGTCCACTGGTGGACATAGGCCTCTCCAATTGTACGCTAGTGTTTCAGACGCATCGTCTGCCAATCTTCACTAAAATGTGATTTTTTTAACTAATTCTATACACATGAAGTACCTACCGTCATATTCCTTACAATTATCGCTGTTTGAATTAATAACTCGAGCAGGCACTAATCTTGGCACTTGACCACGAGCGAACTCTTTAAAGTCAATACATTGTATTCAAGCTATCTATTTACAAACATGACAACACCAAAAAGGACTATCATAAAATTAACTAGGTAATTACCTAATTAGGTAAGTGTTAGATTCATAACACGAAAACAACGTACCATTGGTTTTATTTTTCGAAGGGTCTTCATTGAATTTGTTTACAGTCTGGTAGCATGACATGAAAATTTAATTGATACTCGGCGATAAGCCCCAGGAATTATCCATAATCAGTAAATAATATCATACAAAATAAGTATCAGTGCTATTCTGCCCGTCAATGAGTGATAATGTGTGACTTAGTGTTAAATTGTTATTAATTGTATAATATACGAGTGACACGAATTAGACAATAACATATTAATAGTATAAATCGACAAGACAATAATGGCACATAAAGAGGAAGAATTCGAACCGCTGAAAACAGTAAAAGACGTACATGTAGAAGATAAGGGAGAAGTTTTACAATTCACAGAAGAAGAAGACGATGATAACGGACAATGTTTTTTAAGAAATGTAACCATAGAGCCAGTGTTGTTTCTTCTGATGTTCTCATACATAATTGGCGTAATGACAACACAGAACGTGGCCTTACAAAAGGCGTGTCTAGTCAATTTAAACTATTCCGAAGAAATTTGCAATTCATTGGCAAAAAAAGACTCGCCTGAAGCCAAAATCTACGAACAAGATGTCCAAAAACTGATGACGGTAGTCATGAGTTACCAAACGTATTTCACAGCGACGATACCCAGTGTTTTGTCTATTTTGATTGGTTCGTGGTCTGATCGCACCGGCCAGAGGAAAATTTTTCTTTTATTGCCTACAGTCGGCCAGTTACTGGTCGCAATCTCTTGTATTATCAACGTTTACTTCTTCCGCGAGCTTGATTTGTACTGGCTGGTACTGAGCCAGGCCATCATTGAGGGCTTCACGGGCGGTTGGTGCGTTCTCTTTGTCACATGCTTCAGTTACATTGGAGTTATCACTGACATGAAGAACAGGACCCACAGACTTGGTATTGTCAACTTCTGCGCCACTGTGGCTTTCCCCGTCGGAATGGGACTCAGTGGACTGATACTCAAATATTACGGCTATTATGGTGGATATGGTGTCATGGTGGTAGTTATGTCTATTGATATACTGTATATATTGATTTTCGTACAAGATCCACCGAAAACCAAGGCGCAAAAGGTTTGTATTGACAATTTTCTTGATAATTTTCAAATTGTATTGATAATTTTTTATAAGCATCCTAGTCCTAGTTTTCTTAAATATCATATGTTTTTTATCTATTCAGTGTTTTGTAATAAAATAAAAACAATTTTTATTAGAACATTCTGTAGAAATTAACTCATTTTATTGCTTGACTAATAGTATAAAAAGTATCTGCTAGCCATATACCGCCCTCTGAAACAATGGTAATTGGATAAAAAAATAATGTCAAACGATTACATAAAAGACCACGGATGGGGCTGATGAAGCTAAAAACAAGTTGATTCAAATTGTGCGGTCAATCAAAAAAATAAATCTATAGCTTTATCTTTGTTTTCATTCTAGCTGGTTACCTATGTATAAATGACTTGTGCGGTCCTTAGCTGTGAAAATAATAATAAAGTATTAATCAATTCAATCTTTTGTAGCTTTGTAAGCGCCGTGTTTCATATAAAAAAACATCATTTTTTTGTTTTTTTTTATCCAATAGCTCATTACAACAGCACAGTTTTTTTTCTGAAACATCCTTTATTTTTCAGGAAATACCACGAGGCGGACGTTACTTTTTCAAAAACTTTTTTGACTTGACAAACTTTTTGCACACTGTAAAAGTCGTGTTCAGAAAGAGACCGCAACAAAAGAGACAGAGATTGTGTTTGTTACTTGTCACTGTCACAATACTTTTTGGACCCTTTTTTGGTAAGTCAATAATTTAACTTTTTTTTTTTAAATTACTTCGATATAAATTTTTCGCTCTGTGGATGAACCACAACAAAATTACTTATAGTTTCTTATTAGTCCACTGGAGTCCACTGTAGGACTAAGGGCTCTCTTCCTTTTCTCCTATACTACTTATAGGTATCGAAAAAAATTGTAATTATGTACTTACACACATCAAAAGTGTCTAGGGATCAAGAACATTTTTAGCTCTGAAAAAAATCTAATTTATTTAAATCAAATCTAATTTTCTGGTTTGGTCCCTACCTAATTCCCCATGCCTGTATCAATGACTTATCACCACATTTTGAATAAATTATGAATGAATTCAGTTTTTTGTAAAATATATTCTTGATTGCAATCTTCTAAAATGTACTTGATCCCTAGACACTTTGGATGTGTGTATTCATATTTCTTGATCGTGTTATAGGCATGATCGTGCTATAGACGCCATTCTATATAAACTCATTAAATTATCAGGGTCTTGGAAAGATAACTTATTTTATGTCACTCTACGTGTTTTGTTGATATTATGGATTTATGCAATTAAAGTGAAAACTAGACAAGATTGAGTCAACTACACCAGAGTTATCTAGGGGGCACGATTTGTCATTTCAAATAATATGATTACACAGTGTAGATAATGAATTCACATATTATATTTACTACAAAATTTGAATAATTTCTATCTTACTACAAACGTTTTAGACAGATTTGCCCTTTGGCTTTAGCCCGAGTAAGTAATTAGCAAAAGGTCACCGGTTCTCCAGTTTACAAAATAGATTTTTTCAGCTATCTCCTAGCTATAAATATAGCCTATTATAAAATTATTTAAAAATTAAACTCCCTAGCAAAATTTGTATTTTGCATGTTATATGATTACACCCTGTAATATTACAATATGTATTTACCTTTTACCAAAAGAAAAACTTTATTAAGGTGCCTGTTTTTATCAAATAGTTTCTTTCATTTTAGTAATTCAGATAATAATTTGTATGTATTTTCTTCAGGTGAAATGTCAGTGCTGTATCTGTCGACGAGGGTGCGCTTCGATTGGAATGAAATGCAGTTCAGCATGTTCCAAACATACAATTTCGTTCTTCATACTTTTGGTAAGTAAATAATAACAATAATATTATGAAGTCGAAGGTTTGTGAGTGTGATGTTTGTTACTTCTTCAGGTCTAAACGGCTGGAGCGATTTTAATACATTTTGTTGTGAAGTTAGTTGACACGTTAGATTAACACAAAGGCTATTTAATTTTATTTCGGAATACCCATGGAAACGGGACAAGTTCTGGGTAACACCGCAGCTAGTATCCATACCAATATTTTAAATGCGACAGTAACTCTGTATATCTGTCTCGCTTTCACACCAAAAATATGGTACCGATTTAAATAAAATTTGGAACAAATAGTTGTAAAAGGACATAGGCTTACTTTTCATCCCGATCCGATGCGTCGCAAAATAAAGGGTGGTATACTTTGTATGAAATACTGAAACTATACGAATGAAATCGCGGGGCGTCCGCTAGTAAATAATAAATATACTTTAATCGCAAAGTAAAGGCAGAGGTACTAGCTAAGCAAATGCTCACGATTCACCAAACGCATTTATCCCAATATTATGGAGTGTTTCTTTACGTATACGTTCCAATACGTGGCGTAAAAGACGATCTAATTTATATCCGGAATGCGAAAGGAATTCTTGGATTGTGGGTTGGCTGCCTGTAATTGATATTCTTCCGGGATAATCCTTAATGTCTCTAAACCCAGTTCACTGTTACCGTCAGGGTAAAAGTGTCCTAGGAGGCAAATGTCAATGTCTCCAAAGGCAATGACCCTTTAATTTCTATTACCGGACCCAAATCCGCTTCCGAGATACGACGTTACTGCATCTTCGTCGAACTTTATTTCAATAGCGATTCATTACTTACTTAGGTCCTAGCATACTCCGGCCGTATATAGCGGTCTACAGAGCTTCCAGCGCTGACGTCTTCGTCACATTCCAATCAATGCCGCCTGACGACGTCATCCACCTGGTCGATTCATGTCTTCCTGTCCCCCTAGCACAGCGTTCCAAGAAATAAGTGACAAGACATATAACGCGCTGCGATTTGTTGAAGCTAGTTGAGTCGCACAAAGCGTGACATAACAGCCAATCAGAGCGCGTATTTGTTCTATGTCAAGTCTTTCTGAGGCGCGTGCTAGGCCTGCAGGAGTGGTTTCTACCGACGCGGTACCTCAGATCACCCGTGTAGATCTCTTTTGTCTTCCATCCATCGCCTCTATATTTTTTTTTAATTTTTCTCGGCGCCCGGATCAGCGAACGGGGTATATGTCGGTATTACACCGACTAAAACCTCAGGGTGACCATCACTCTCGCGGGACACTTCCTGAAAAGTAAGGCATTACGCCCTGGACACACCCAAGCGACGCCTTTGCGGGTTCCTTTGGATCCATCGTCTCCAAATTCCCAAACCAGCTCTATGCGTTTTCATGCAAAACCAGGGTATCGAAACAAATGGTTACGTTGGCGTATTTTTTATTATGATGATAATCACTTTTTCGTAACTTATAAACAAGTTTTACTCTTTATCTGATAAGTTAATTTTACAAGAATAGATATCCGAGCACATTGTGGCACCTCACCGCTGCGTGGACAGCATGTGCTGAGGTTATGCAGGACTATTGTAATCGGGAGGTCGCGGGTTCGAGTCTAGCTACTGAACGTGTACCAGTGGGATTCTTTTTTCAGAGCCTATGTGAAGTACAACATTGTGATGAAACACTACAAGCTATAAATAATATAAAAGCCTATAATGGCGATGGGCTCACCCCCCGTTACTATAGGTTAAAAACGTTTGTTAAGCGTGGGCATTTGCTTAACAAGTGCCTCTGCCCACCCCGTTCTGGGATTAAAAGGCTTGAATTGTATTTATAAATACTTTGAGTGTGACAAGTGACTGCAGTGATATTTTTGGCCCATAGGAAATGCCAGTGACATTTCCGCAGACGGCAATAATGCTGCCGCTTCCATTAGAAAGGTGACACCCCTAGTAAAGAGTGTTCGCTGTATCTTGCTCTCTCGCTCTCATTGATGCTGAGAGATATGCGCACCAACCAATTCAGAGAATATAGCAATGTGCACTTTAGTATCGTTCATTACCCTACATTGTTTGTATTTATAAGACACTCGATATAGTATTTCAGACACTTCAATGATATTTGAACAGTGTCTACCGATTATTTATTTATTTACACGTTTATATGTATATAGACGTTTACGTGTATACACGTGAATTATCTATAAGAGCAGGTACTATTTGAAAAAAAAAACAATTATCATGCATTCGATAAAATAACAAAGGTATTAAAAAGTTCCTCATTTATGATTACTGATTAGGTAAGAGATATATATAAAGAGATATATATATAAAGTGTCTGGGCATTTGGGTCATTGTGATTGTATATTTTTGGATATAGATAAATCCTGCGATGTGAAACGCTAAATATTATTCACTCATTACAATTTCTTATATAGACACATCAAATGTGTCTAGGGATCAAGAACATTTTTAGCTCCAAAAAAATCCAATTTATTTAAATCAAATCTAATCTTCCAGATTGGTCTCCTACCTAATTTCCCATGCCTTATCATCAATGACTTTTTACCACATTTTGATAAATTACGAATGAATTCAGTTTTTGTAAAATATATCCTTGATTGCAATCTTCTAAAATGTACTTGATCCCTAGACACTTTTGATGTGTGTATATAAGATATTATAATAAGTGAATAATATTTAGCGTTTCACGTCGCAGGAAAACGCAAAGTACTGATTGATTCATTCATCCATCATTGACTCTACAACGCCTAGCCACCAGCCCAGCCCAATCACCTTTGACCCTAGAAAGCTTAAACTTTGCACAGGGGTTCCTATTATGATGTTTACGAGAGATAAGAAAGATTTTTTTGTATTTTTTCTGTTTTATCCTATGCTGATCTAAGATAAATAAATTTAAAAAAAATACTATTTTTATTTTACCGTTGAGAAGCTACACTATCACAGAATAACAAAACTTCTATTACTTATATTTGAAAAATAATGAGATGCCTTGGTCATTTATGAAGGTGTACAAAAAACTAAAAATTCGCCGTTCTCGTGGGAAATTCAGGATAAAAAATAGGATATGCGTTATTCCGATCTTTAGGCAATAGTACTAGAAAGTTTGATTGAAATCCGTACAGCTGTTTTTGCGTGAAAGAGTAACAAACACCCAAAAATCCAACTTCGCGATGATAATAATAGTAACATGGATTACATAACAGTTTTTCCAAAAATGGCAAAGAACCGACAAAATTCTAAAATCTCTCGTTTGCAGGTACGATCTTCGCAATAATGGTGTTCAGCAAATGGCTGAAGTGGCAAGACGCGACTCTCGGCATCGTGTCCACTGTCAGCAAGATCATCTCCTGCTTCGTGTACTGTTTCGCCTGGAACCAGAACATCTTTCTAGCCGGTAAGGTGCAGGGTACAAGTAAGCTTCCCGAGTAGTCCAATACACACGGGAAGTTTACTTAATTTCCGTCTTAAAAACTTAAAACTTATACAGTCTCTGTCGCTTTTAAACTCACCGCAGATGCAAATAAGATAAGATGTTTTTTAATGAAACGCGCACAGACATTATAACTCAATATTGTTCACCGGGTACCTCGTCCACTCGTGACCACGACGCATGC
>SJJU01010524.1:0-17432 GCA_012932125.1 Conopomorpha cramerella | reverse complement strand
ATAATAATAATAAAAAGTAAGGGTATAAATAATTAATAGTGCATAATTTTCTTTTTAAAACTAATTAGGTCACCGTTAAATATATCCAAAGAACGAGATTTCCATAGGATGTTATACATGTTCATAGCTCTGCATAATGCATCATTCTTACCTACATTTGTCCTCCTATAAGGCACATTAAAAGTGTTGGATTAAAAGGTTTTTACGACGAGCTTTTATTTTAGGGACTTTAGTGTCATTAGTGTCCTTATACGTAATATAAGGTATACAATAAAGTGTTCATTCATTCATTCATGCAAGTTACTACTGGTTGTAACAATAGTAGCAACACGGTTAGAAAAGGGTAAATTGTATCGCTGTGACAATAGCTCGCTTGTTTAAATCCTAACGGCAACATTCATATAAAGTTAAAAGGTCGACTAACTAGTTAACGTATATTAAAAAAGACTAGTTTGTCCGTATTTCATCATCATCATCATCAGCCCATACTTGTCCACTGCTGGACACAGGCCATTTTGCTAACTTTTAATTAGCTTATGATGTCTTCACTAAATGAGTTATTAATACAATACACTGTATCTGCACAGACATTACTCCATCTTTAAAAGTCCTTATTTTTTTTCATGAGGTCGACTGGTAGACAATCCTTTAATAGTAAGTCCACTCATTGTACTTTTAGTGCAAAAAAAGTATTGAGTAAAAAAAAAACACAAATGTACTTAACCTAGTCTAATCAGCACAATTTAACAAAAATCGAGCAAATAACAAAGGTAAGCTGAATTATCTTTGGTTAATTTTCGCGCCTTAAACTTTTTTATATAATTTCCACAAGTAGGTATGTATTACAACTATAAAAACTATAACTAATAAAAACTACTTAATCTTGCCCATTACACAGTACTTGAGTACTTGAACAAGGTCAAATTCAAAATATTAGCGTAACTCGAGAAAAACACTCGGCCCACGATAAAAAAAAACAACTTTCCCCAAGGAACGTTATGTCCAAAACGAAAAAAAAAGAAAAAATGTCTTTTAATGCAAAGCATCTGATTGGTCAGTTTGTATGAAGAGGTCATTTATTGTTTTCGTTTTCATTACAGGGAATATTAAAAACTTTGGGAATTTGTTTGGCATCATGGAATGACTTCTTGAGTTTTTTTCCAGAGGGGTAGGCAGAGACCACAGTCTCCATTTGTCACGGTCCTGACATACATTGTTCGCTTCATCTACATTCATACATCTTTTCATATATGACCTCCAGTTTTGAGTACTTTTCACGCCACCTTCCGCCAGGACATCACCGATCTGGTCAATGTATGTCCTTCTGGGGCGATCTCTACTCACCCGGCCCATTACATCACCCATATAAATCTCTTTCGTCAATCGATTTCACCCATTCTCTCCATATGCCCATGTTTTTAATTTAACGTTGTATAAAATACACTAGATGTATGTTAAAATGTTTTCACCGAAAGGACGGCACAGCATCGGACAGAAACGCTTTTAACAATCATCAAAAATAAAAGGATGCCGACGCACGCGCCCGCCAAGCTTCTGTTATTGAATGGTAAAATATAGTAAAACTAGTGGACTGTCTTAACTATTACTCGTAATATGAATATAATATTAGTATAACCTCCAGGGTGTCCTGTGCCCAGCAGTGGATGTCACGAAATATAAACTATCCTATCTCTCAAATTGGACGAAATTACATATAAATGCCAAATTTGTGAATATCGGTAGCCTTGGTGAAGAGTTCATTGGGGACAAACATGACACTGGATTTTTAAATATTAAAATAGCTTTAAATAAAAAATATCAACTTAACTAAAAAAAGTCACTCAGATGTACCAACCTTATATTTATTAAGTCTTCATACAAACTTACCGATCCAATCAGCTTGCGACTTTGTATTAAAAGGTAATTTCTATTTACGGCTCGAAGGAAACATAACTTAGTGAAGTATGTGAGTCATTACCCTAGAAATTTCACCCTAAGACGTAATCTGGGTAACGTATGTCTGAGAGTTCACCCTAACCCTAATGGTGTGTTTTTAGCCGACTGTACATACATAACTTCATACAGAGGTGAACCAGCTCTAGATCTCGTTGGCGAGTCTACATTCCTGTGTGTTTGAGTGTATGTTAATTGATGCGTCATTTATGGTATCGATTACAAAGACTTTACTTGTACATTGTATCTAGATAGTTTGTAAATATTATGTGCCTGGCCTCCAACTATACTCTAACTATAAATAATTACGTTGTTCATGTTTTTAAACTCAACTCTTTCAATAAACAATAAAATATCTATTGTGTCTATTTTCATCAACATCATCATCATCATCAGCCCCTTGTCCACTGTGGGACATAGGCCTCTCCAAGTGCACGCCACTGTGATCTGTATTCGGCTTCTCGCAGCCAGCTTCTGCCAGCCATCATCAGTCCACCTTGCCTGAGGGCGTCTTACACTCCGTTTGCCGAGACGCGGTCTCCACTCGAGTACTCGTTTGCCCCAGCGGTCATCGGTTCTACGGCTAATATTATGGCCGGCCCACTGCCTTCAGCTTGCTAAAACGATGAGCTATGTCGGTGACTTTGGTTCTCTGTCGGATTACTTCATTTCTGATACGACCCTTCAGAGAAACACACTATGCTGTCTATTTTGCTGTCCGACAATGTGTTAATAATGTTTTAGATGACTTATCACCACATTTTGAATAAATTATGAATGAATACAGTTTTTGTAAAATATGGGAAATTTAACCAATTATAAGAAGTACGTACTTGATCCCTAGAAACTTTTGATGTGTGTAGTTCATAAAATAGCATCCCTTCCCTTTTCAACCTCAGACCAAACCCAACTAGAGTTACAAACCGCGTAGCACCCTTTAGTCTTTCTCTTTCTAAGCAACATGTATGGAAGTTGGATGTACTTACTTCTGGATCCAAACTGTCATTTTGGTACAAGAAGTGACAGTTTGTATCCAGAAGTACATACAGTACGGGACAGAAGATAAATATCCCTTGCTCCTTCGCTCCTGCATCTTTACGATACCGTTGTCTCGTTTTATTTTAAACGTCAGTTTCCAATGCGGAATTTTCTTTGACGTTTTTCCGACTGTCGAGAACTGTCATTACTGTCAAACTTTGTTTGGAAAGTATGACAGTAATGACAGTTCAGCGCCCTAAAATCTGTCAGAAATACGTCAAAGAAAATTCCCCATTGCAACTCTAGATGTTTTTGGTCTGAGTTTTCAATCTATATTTGACAGATCGTTTTTTTTTTTAGAAACTTAGGAGTTTAATTAAGCAAATATTCCCGTGAAAATAATATGATGTTACGGCATTTCTTACTTAGGATCACGTAATGTCGCCATCAACGCCTTCTATCAAATTAGCACACACTTTATTATTCAATTTCCATGAGCCATGTCACGCCTCAATCTATATGACAATGAATAATGACAGTGAATTAATAATTACAGTACATTATGGCATCATTCAATTGACAGTGCCACAATAGACGGGGCAGTTATTTTTAATACCAAAATGGCATGATTGTAAGTCACATTTGAGTTACACATTTTATACAATAAAAAATAAAACAATTTTATTGTACGTTATACAATCCTTACTTTCTCTGCGTTAATAAAAATACATAAATGTTGTTTATAACGGAGTGTTAGTCTATTATTACTCTTAGTGAGAAGTTAAGTAAATCACCATGTTGTATCCTGCTCGCACGTATGAAAAGAGACGAAGAAAGAGAGAATAAAAAACGGCCATTTAATACTTAAATTACAGATTAAGTTATCTCGAAGCACGGAGCGTAAACACTAAAATGAAATACTTACGTGTTTAACATATTCAATTATATTAATATACTTACTCTCTTTTAACGACGTCACTGTCGTAAGGTAGAGTTTAACCGACTTAACAAAAAGGAAAGAGGTTTTCAAAACGACTGTACTTCTTTTATGTATTTTATCTCAGAACTGTTGACTGGGTGAATCGAATTTGATGCTTGTTTTTGCTTGCAGCGTGGTGATAGGTAATAAATAGGCACCTTTTTTATCATCCACGGAAACGCGTATATTTACTTAAAAAACATTTGCGTATACTAACTGTAGCAAGAAGTGTATACCATTTAAAATCCGGAACCCATAGAAGAAAGTCATGAGTGCTTGTTCCAATAATTTTTCGCTGTATACAAGTCTCGACGTCAGAAGCATAAGGACATTGTAACAACATGATACATACGACCTTATGCTTCTAACGTCAAGCAATATGGGTGATAGTTCCATGGCTGTCTGTTTCGTTTAGTTTACGCGATATTTTAGAACTAATAACAAACTATTGTGTAACCTCAGATTCATGGGCTTTGAAAAAGAAACACACTGAACGAAAGACGTGGTCTATCTTCAAATTGTTCCTGGACTAAACACTGATGCTATCTCATTCTGACATTAACAAAAGAAGAAACAATACTACAGTTGCTCTAGAATTAAAGATAGACCACGTTTCGTAATTTATACAAGTCCGTAGAACTACTATCTGCTGTTTATTTATGTTTAAATCAGACATTTATGCATCTCATTAGCTTTAAATCAAAATATTAATAATGTATGTCAAAGAGTACATGCCACTGATAGATATTACTGTTTAGTTTTTTGGACAAGAGTACATTTTATATATATCTGAATAAAACTCAGAGTCCAAAATAGGCGCAATATTTCGGAAGCAAACTGGATAGGGTTTCTTACAATGTTGCTAATAATAAGGAACCCACAGGAACATACGAATTGTATGGAGAAATATTAATAAAATTCCCACAGGATCGGGAAAACTGAAATTCCCGCAAATCGTATTTAATGAGACCAATTGTTCAACGCGCAATGCGCAGCTTCATCCAATCGCATTAAAATGAAAAAACCGCTATTTTTCGACTTGAGTAGTGTTGTTAACAAAGGGACGAAATGTAAATGCGTAAACTAGTTTGAGGGTCAAAAATGTACATTTACACGAATCATTTCGAACGACATAGAGCAATCGTCAGTTCTTTTTCTTGTTCTTGGCTTGACACTAGATAGGCTTGATATAATTATCACAACTAAAAGGCGTTTGACAAATAACGTAGAACAACTACATTCTTATGTAGATTTACGCAATACACATTGAAAAGACATTGTCGTCGACAAGTTGTGGCACCTATATAGTAGGTAGGTATGTAGTATTTACTGTGCCTGTACATATCCCATTAATAATTGTTGCTCAACTGTACAATTGCGAGCCGTTTACTATATTTTATTGCTAATTGTAGTAAAATTTATTAGATCGATAACACGATAGTGCACAGGAGCGGCCGACCGTAAAGGCGAAAACAAGTGAATACAGGAAGTAAAAGTTGCAAAAAAAAAAAAAAGTACAAAAGAAGAAATTACTAAAGAGTTTTTCGTTCTTTGTGAGCTAACAATACTACCAAAACAATAATCATTAGTTACAATGAGTAGCATTTCATTATAAATGTACTTTCGTATCGTAACTGATTTGATTTATATACCAGAGTGGTTCTAGCCTAGTGGTTGCGTAAGCCTAGCGAACTCCTTTATTTTCTCTGTGACTCTTTACACACGGTGTACACATCGCCCGATTAAAGTGGCGCTGGGCCGTCCACGTATGCCGATGTAGTGGTCATGATATGGCGACCTAGGGAGGGAAGCAGAGACGTTGGCAGACAAACAGCTGCCAGGTGGTCGGACGATATAAAAAAACTGCTGGGCAATCCTGGACGAGGTACGCCGCGGATAAAGAAAATTGGACATAAGTTCAACAGGATACATAAAAAAAATTGGGCTGGGGTGGTGCCACATGTATTCTATTAATATATACAGGGATAATCCCACCACCACCCAAGCCCTACCTGCCTCTCGGCGTAAGGCCATTCCCGAGAGACGTGCGCGTCTACTTGCTTTTGACTCATTTCAACGCACACGTTTTCTTGACTCCATACAAATTATCTTTGTCCATCCCTGTTTTGTTGTCAACTCTCCCCCTTCTGGGGAATTATGACCACATTACGGAGACTTCGCGTCGGGTCCTCGTCGCGCCTTCACTCATTAACAGGCTTCATATCATTTGACGGGCCCGTTGGTGTAGTGGTCAGCATGTCTGCCTCTGCTCCATAGCGCCGTGGGTTCGATTCCCACCGCTGCTGGCAGGTATTTAGGTGATGAGCTTTTAAGTACTTGTTGGATGTGTCTGGGTGTTTTATTTATATAAGTATGTATTTAAAAGAAAAAAAAGTATTTAAGTAAATATATCTCGTTGTCTGATTTCCACAACACAAGTGCTTTAGCTACTTAACATGGGATGAAGGCAATGTGTGTGTTGTTGTAAAAATATTTATATTTATATCGATATGTTGAATACTCACTCTACTTTAGGGTGTTTTACTGTTTTCTTAAGTAACATTGCAATAATTAAGCCTTGGCAGTCACGAGTGGGCGCCATTGGAAGGCCTCTATTGCACAAAAACATTTCAAAAACACATATCTGAGACACGTATCTCCTAATCTATGCATAGTCAAAGATAAGTTATATACTTCTCACGGTTTGTGGTTACGTGGTCTAGCGTTCTTTAAGTATTCGTAGTTTACATAGATCAGTGTAAAATGGTGTAGATGTACTTTGTCTACGTAGGAGCTTCCTGAGACTTTTGACCTTCACACATGTTGGCTAATTAGAAGAATATCTATTTTATTTTTTTTGCTCTCTTATGATTCGCAATTCTGTATGGCACAGTCGTAAATATGCGGTTGTAGGTAGAACTATTATAATTTGAGCTTGTAATCCTTAAGTTTCCTTGCGTAGTACAGTTCAACGTTATATTGTTTAATGCGGTAAACGTCGCTTAGGTTTTTTTTATGGAGATCTTCCGTAAAGTCGAGCGTTTATAAAAAAAAAACAACTGATATTAATTTTGCACATGTGAATGAGCACTTTGTGTTTGGATTAGTTGGAAACGACTTGTGTAAGATTAATTAAGAGATAACTTCTGTGCTTCGTCGGTTAATTTCCGCGTGTGAATACACTCGCGAGCAAAAATTCCAGTTCATAAATAAAACCTTAATAAATAATGTAATTCTGAAACATCGAATACAAGACAACAATACTTTATGACACTCTTGTTCGCTAGTTTATTGTCTTTAACCCAGCTAGCTATCCTATTTTGCGACATATTTCGACGTGTTGTGTTGTGTCCCGGAATTTCTAGCTTACAAGTGTAATAATCTATTGGAGCCTTTTCATTGAAACTGACTGTATTTAGATCTGTTATGATGTTAATAGTGCAAATTAGTTTACAAACGATACTTTGAATACGGATAATGAACAACAGAGTTTTTTGTAGATATTATGAATGGGAAGTATTTAGGAGGATATTCAAATTACGTAATTTAGACACAGTAATACCACAGGCCAGTCCAGTCAGACCTTCAGTCTGTCTACAACAAAATATATGCAAAATGGTGTAGGTACTTCTGTTTCCATAATCTTATTTTTTCTATCAAAATGACAACTTGCATCCAAACACGTGTTAAGAAAAAAAATGATCAATCTGGATAGGATTAACAGGAACATGCGAATTGTATGGAGAATTTAAATTAAATAAAATTCCCACAGGATGAAGAAAACTGAAATTCCCGCAAATGTAAATGCGTAAACTAGTTTGAGGGTCAAAAGTCGTTCGAAATGATTCGTGTTTATTCATGTATATATACACATATAGCAAACGTCTGTTCTTTTTCTTATTCTTGGCTTGACACTAGATAGGCTTGATATAATTATCAGACTAAAGAGTTTGACAAATAACGTAAAGTAAAGGACAGAAAATATATTCGCATCATAACAAAAAACACGAAACAAATTACAACAAGATAACAATAAAGAAACATAGAACACATTTAAAAGTTATAAAAAAAAATCACAACTAAAGACGTTTGACAAATAACGTAAAGTAAAGGACAGAAAATATAGTCCCTTACTCTTTCGCTCCCGCATGTTTTTCATATTGTTGTCTCGTTTTATTGTAAAAGTCAGTTTTGGATTACAAGTCCAGTTATTTTTGCTCTGAGGTACATACAGATAATTGAACTCACTAATTAAATCACTCTTGAAATGATAATTGATAATTGAATCACTCTTGAAATCGCACTTAAAGTAGACATTTGAGCGTATTCATAGCTTAAGTTAATGCTCTTTCTAAAGGGAGCGTCTGTGGTCCAGTTGGTCGAAGGTATGTCAGGATCGTGACAAATGGAGATCTGTAGTCTCTGCCTACCCCTCTGGGAGACAGGCGTGAAGTGTATGTATGTATGTATGTAAATTAGATTTCTTTTTAGAACTAAAATGTTCTTGATCCCTAGACACTTTTGATGTGTGTACATAAACTTTTCCTTAGATTTATTTTTTAAATCATATTTTATACTCGGAAATAATCTTAAATGCTTTGGCGCGGTATGTATGTTATTCTCTACGGCAAAGGCTAAAAGAGTTTATATACTTAGGCCATTAAAGCTGTATTTATTGGAAATACTACGCCACTTCCTAAAGCAATTTAATCTGCGCTCTCATAGAAAAGAAACACTTTATAAATAAAGGCATACCGAGGGTCCCTGTACCTTCGAGTCAACAACTTCCTCTATCCATATTATGAAACATAACCTTTTTGCCTTTCTATAGTCGGGTAACATTTCCTTATTAAGGTACGATTCACACGTATTTTTATCTATTGCTAATGTTACAAAGAGGAAAGTTTTGTTTGTTTGTATTTAATACTTGAAAGAAGATATAGTGGCCAAGATTGAAAAGGGCACGCTTCGGTGGTTTGAGCATATGGAGAGGATGGATAAAAGTCGATTAACGAAAGAGTTTTACATGGGTGACGTAAGGGGCTGGGTTAGTAGAGGTCGCCTAAGAAGGACATAGATCGACCAGGTCGGTGATGTTCTGACATAATTCACGACATCAGAAGAATAAGATCGGATGTGTCTATATTGTTACAATGTCATATCCGACCTTATGCTTCTGACGTCGTCGTCGAGATATATGAATGTAGATGAAGCGAAAGGGGTATGTCAGGACCGTAACAATCTGTAGTCGCTGCCTCCACAGGCGTGAATTGTATGTATGTATTGAATACTTCATCACTAGCAAAGTTTAAAATATCGTAGGGGCGACTAGTAGGTAGGATACGGTCGACCAAGAAAGTGTATCTATATCTATAACTAGTGGAAGTCCCGCGATTTCATTCGCTTATTATACACAGATTTATTAGGACGTAGGTAAACTAAAGTCACGAATTTTTCTACAAAAACGGGGTGAACTGTGAATAACATCGCGCGTCTCATTTATGCACACGGCGTATTTTAATGTACTATGGGCCTAAAGTATCTACATTAAATTCTTTGCGTTCAGTGTGAATCGTACCTTAGCAGTCATTGTTTGTAATGTGATAGCGGACATGTCTATGTCAATTATATGTTATTGTTAGACGGTGCCAAAGAGAAAATGCCAATGTTTATTGCCAACTTTACATACATACACTCACGTATATAATCCCTAATGCAGTGGACAGGATCTGTGACAAATGAGGTTTCTGGGTCACTTCTTGTCAGACTTCAGTTGTCTGTATAATCGTTAATTATCATGGTATAAGTTCTGTGACCTGAGTGTCGTCATGTCTCTGAAAGCTCTATCTAAATGATGTGCACACCTATCTATGCATTATTATGATAAATGTTAATATTACTTAGACTTGGACTTGAAACGGTCGGGTTGCTTTGGACGAAATTCTGGCTCAAATATTCCCTAAGTAGCGAAGTAGTGGCTTTAAGCTATTGAAAATAATACAAGGAACTGAAAATTACATCTTAACGGAAAATATAACTTTATGGATACATCGTGATGAAACCCGCACACTACAAGGTGTGTGAACCCTATAACGGCGTTGGGTTAAATACGCTTGGTGAACCGTGGGTATTTGCTGTAGCAACGGCCTCAGCCTACCCCGCTTTGGGATTAAAAGACGCGAAATGTATTTTTTTTTATATCTTAATGGAAAGAGTAATAAATGCGTAATACTTCTTTTAACCCTTAATCAGACAAGGTTTGGTACTTTTCAGAAGGACTTTGGACTCTATTGACGTTTGTTATTCTAATTACCAACTCCATCACATAAACCATAAACGTTTATCATAAAATCTATCTTTTAAGTACAATGTGAAATAATTGTTTACTGTTTAAATAGGTATGTGTCCTGCAGTGTTACATATCTTATATGACTATTCTGTGATAACTTCTCTGAAATCTTTAGATAATTCCAGTGAAGACAATAGGGTTCAAAGTATGTGTTGGTAAAGTGGCAATATACTAGCCTTTGTTTGATTAAGGGTTAAACACCAAGCTGCTGCAACCAGCAAGCTGGCGTAACATATTATTATTCGTGAACGAAATCGCGGGCAATCAACTAGTGAATACATAATTATAACATTTAGTAATAAACGCAACATCATGCAAATATCATATCATGCCAATGAATACAGATCACAAGAGTTGACCTTAGCTTTAAGCTGTGCTCATCAATATTACGTCACTGTGTGTGTTAAGCAGATGCCGACTTGGCCAACGACCTGGTAATATGATCCTTGAACGATATGACTTTGTCAAGAACTTTACAACGCTGCTCAAGAAATGTTTGACACGACCTAATTGTGTTCTGTCACCTTTCATTTATCATTACTTGTTTGTAGTATGTTAATCATATGGTAATTTCGATATTTAAAATACTAGTTGCTCCACTATTTGATAGGCCGTATTTTCTATTTTAAACCGACTTCTAGAACGGAGGAGGTTGTTAATTTTACTGTATTGTTTTATACCTTCGACACTATTGGGGCTTTAGTAAGAATACCCATTTTTTTTATAAATTATAGCTCATTCGAGGGTAGTAGGTATAGATTCCCGACGGTGAAAGAATTGTTTAAATCGGTCCAGTACTTTATGAGCCTACAGATAAACAAACGAATTGTCCTTTTTCATTATACTCGTAAAATCCACTTACACACAAACATACCAACACACTACCCTCCTTTTTTGCAGTCGGCTAAAAAAAAGCGATACCCGTAGAAAATAAACTCCAAGATCTTTTCCGCGCGATAAAGAACACACAAGTGAGCGAATCTAAAGAATGGCGATAACGTTATACAATACGAACTGTGACCCAATCTAACCTTAATTCCTTAGACAATAAAGTTCAATACAAAGGTAACATACTGACCTGTACATATATCGAGACGTACATAGGTAAGGTACACAAAACATGTTACGTTGCAAATATATTTGTGCCATCAAGACATCAGTACATTGGACAATAGGGACAAAAGCGATTATATCACTATAAAGTTGGCAATAAATATTGTCAATTTCTCTTTGGCAACGGCACAAGGCACATACCATACAATAAGATGTAATTGTTATAGTACTATGTTGTTCTAGAAATACCTAGCGCGAGAGAGTTTGAAACCCAATTTAAAGCCTTTTTAGTGCCTAATAATTATTTAGGCAAATGCCTACGGTTCCTCAAGCGTATTTAACCCAACTCTTGAGGTATAAAACAGTGGTAATAATAATAAACCAAGAACAAATAAATGAGCTAATATCCTCATGTCTTGGTATTTTTCTTGGGAAAGGAGAAGTTTGTTTGTCGGAAGCAGGGTGTGGTTTTCTTTCCTCTACTATAAATTTTTATTTTTTATTTTCGTTTATTGGAACTTCTAGTATACAATAATGTAAGAAAGTACAACATAAGTAATTTAGTTTAAATCTTTATAACATACTCACTAAGTCTTAACATAAAAAAAAAAACAAATATACGCGTCATAGTGATCGAATTACAACCATAAAAAAATGTACATAAAAGTAAACCCGGGAAATTAGTACAGAGTAATCAAGATTACGTTCAATATAGCTTACAGTTACCGAATCATTAGGTTGCCGGACGTATAGAGTCGGTGATCTTTCTTTTAAAGCTGGCTTTGGTGTTGCTAAAGATGTCTACATCATGAAAATTTATGCCTATTGTTAGGGTATAAGCCCCCTTAAATAGTACCACACTCCGTTTCTGCTCTCGGCGAGGTCACCCAAACGCCCTGATCCGTGCTGAGCTAGCGCAGGATGTCGCAGTGACTAAAAGGTTAATTGTATAATCAAATTTTCTAAGCGATTTCCAATTTTATTTCCTTTGTTCTTCTCCTGACGATAATAAACACAACAAAAAAAAAACGACTTGAAGAAATCAGTGCAGCCGTTCACGCGTGATTCCGTGACTAAGGGAAATTTTAATACGTTTTTTTTTTATTTATTAGTTATGGTATATAATTTTGCAATCAGTGAAATATATCTATAATATTGTCTGTGAAGGTACTGTTTGTGTCTAATGGCGATCATTGATTTAACTGGTCGTAAAATTGTCTGTTTACTGCCTCTAATCACTGCATAGTTAAAAATGTGCTCGTTACACTTGCAAATATACATTACGGTGTGTAACCTCGGTCGTTGTCCAACTTTATTACGGGTAATGATTACTAAATCTCTATGTACAGGTACCTGTTTTAAAAACAAATTATTTTCAACTATACTTAGATAACATATAACTACTTTTGCGGTTTTCTTATGGACGCCATCTTGTCGGAACAGAACCAAACTTGAACGGAAAACACTAGATTACAAAAAAAAGAAGAATCCAAATCGTTTCACACAGTCAAAAGTTTTGAGGTAACAATAATAAAAAACCCTTCCTTTTTTTGAAGTAGACAAATTGTCAAGTTCAAAGTTATTTGCCACGAAACAAAAACTATAATTTACAGCGGCCGTATTCTAAAAAGGGCAAGGTCAAGTCTATGAATGTATCATTACGTAAGACTCATGTCAAATTTTAATGGTAAAATGTAACAAAATTGTGCAAGAGGAAGCCGCGATCTGTTTTTATTAAACGTCACAAAAAAAAACTCTCTAGGGCCACTTTCACAATCGAATAGTTACCTAATTTTAATTTTAATAGTCAAGTGACGCAATTTCCGCTCAGCATAGACACACCACTGTACCTTTTTTTAGGCCTTAGTTGCTGGACGCAGAAAAAAATATGTAAAAAAGAATAGGTACTCGATAGAACCGTGAAAAGAATTTGAGGACCATAAGAGGCAACACATAACAAAAGAGGCACCATTACAAATTATGAAATTAAATATTGTATTAGTAAAAAAAATAACTAATCAAACGTTTGAATTTGGAACCTTGATAAATGGTACTGGCCAGACACAAAACCTCGGACCTGTTTTGTAAATACGACAATTGTTAATTACTACAATTTTAGTATACACTGCGGAGACGGAACGAAATTGATGAAAAATGTCGAATGAACATCACGCAGTGAACATAGAAATACTTTTGTAGTTCACAATTACCACATGTATGAAACAGGACAGGACCTGTAGTTTACTTTTACGTAGGTACATTCTTAAATAAATGGGCCAATAATCTGCTCTACCATTCTAAGGTTGAAACTCATACGTATCATTAGAAATTAAGGTTATTTTTTTACTCGTCACTCGTTTTTATTTATTTTATTAACATGGGAAGCCAACATGACATACACTTGTAAAATAAATAAATAAAAAAACTTGACGAAAAAACACGGTAAATGCTGACTTACTTACAGGCTAACCAGAAAAGACAGTATATACCTACTTATTACATTAAAAATATAAGTGTGAAAATCCTAATTGTCTAAAACAAAAAAATGATGTTTTCGTGACACAGAATATGTTACTATGTATTAGTATTGATTTATAATATGTGGTATGTATTTTTATTATTTTAGAATATTATTGACGTTATCGACCAGATAGCAACACTTACCAGCCCCATTACTCTATCTGTTAAGCTCCTGTAATCTTTAAATTAGGTTACCTGGAAGAAATCGCTATGCGCGATAAGGTCGCCTTTTGCAATTTTTCCATTGTATTTTTTTCCATTTGTAATGTACAGTGTGCAATAAAGAGTATATTCATTCATTCATTCAATACTGTCATCCAAATTCATAGTCCAGCTTCTTGGTTTACCTACTTCCAAATACTTAAATAAGATATATGCCTAATAATATAAATATTCAAAGTCCCTAATAAAAAGTAAGTTGTAACTAAGTGGGTGGCTGGCTGATGCTGCAGACATGGACCTGAAGAGATGCCTGTCTGCAGCTTCTACTAGGTACCTTAAACATTGCAATGTCAGAAAATGACTTCTAAGTTGTAACTAAACCTATATTATAAGAACCTTACTGTACACTTAGAACGTATAATAAACATTTTGTATTTGTATTTTGTATTTGTAGGTACTCTCTACAAAAGCACATGTAGAGGCTATCTTCTATAGGTATAGACTATAGATAAGCTAGTAACATAAAGCCTGCTCACGGAGGCGTGAACCAAGGCTCGGAGGTATCGTTTCCGAACGGTATCTCGTTCCTCTCAGGGATTTTACTTGGAGATTTAGAATTGAGAGCACCACGATATTTGTACGTACAGGCTGATGTTTTTTTTAGCAAACTCTCGCCTTATAATCCCATGGCTGAAGGTTCTTTTTGAATTCATTATAAACAAGCGTTGGACCATCATCCTGTATGATGTTAAGCAGCGATGTGGGCAACGACTTGTTATTGTTTTGTTACACTCGGGAGCAATGAAATCTACTCGGTATACTACTGGCTGTAGTATTCAAATGAGTCGATTTCATTGCTCCCGAGTGTAATTTACCCGTGACTTGATGACTTGAAGAGCAAGTACCTCTTAAGTAAAAATAATGTTTTAGAATAGGAAAATTCGAGAAAATGTCATTGAAAAAACACTTAAATAGAAGAATCATCTCAATCTGTCACTGTCAAGCTTGCTGTCAATTAAATTTTACACTCATTTTACGATCCTGCATACCTTCAACGATAGCGTTTAATTTCTTACAATTAAGTTGTTCACCCAAGTTAACTTGAAGGACATAATGTCCTTAAAGTTGTTGTTTACCACACTATGTAAATAGATAATAGGGTAAAATGGTACATATATACATTTACATACGTATTAAGGAATTAAGCTGAAAACAAAAAATGCTGAATATTCCTATATGTATTATTATGTATTTAATAATTACAAGAAAGTACAATATTATATTTATTGGTTGCAATTGAACTAAGAGAAATCGTTACTATTAATACATTTATTATAGTAAATAATGTGAGCCGACAATATTGTAAATTATGTATAATAATTACTATTAATGATATAAGTAATATTTAACACATGATGAAACTAGGTTAAGGGTATTTAATTGCTATCTGTGAAAGGCTTTGAGTTACACTAAAATTTAAAACAAACAATTTTATTTATGATGATAAAGTTAGAATCGTCATTATTTTAATGTACAAAAATAAAAGATAATTGAGATATCATGTAAAGCAAAGCGGTACTTTTTTTACAACAAGACTATTAAAATTGTTCATACAGTTATTATTGATAAGCCGTGTGGTGACGGCGAATAGAATACATGTGTCACCACTCCAGCCCAACTTTTCCCGTCATGGGGGTCGTAAGAGGCGACCGAGGGAGCTCTCCAGAGGACGGGCAGCAGCGCTCTCTGTGAGTCAAACCACAACACCACTGCGATCGCCAACCCGCCTGCCAAGCGTTAATTACTGGCATTTCACCCCAAATGAATGGATCTCATTGGGGGAGGTCCTCGTCCAGCAGTGGACGTTATGTGGCTGATGATGATGTTATTGCCTCTTTTTTCTTGACCCCACATAATTATATAGATACCAAGCCCCACACGCCAGTTTTGCGAAAAAAAGTTATAATGCAGTAATAAAACACTGGCCACTTGTAATAAGGATATTTAAAAGTAGGAATACCAATGTTCGATTTTCAAATATTCTACCACATTTGTTTCCCCGTATGTTATGTTGCGGCATAAATTAAACCATGTGGAGCTAAAATATTAATAATAAGATATTTCAGTACATACGTTATTTATTTATTTCTACGTCTTCACGGATAAAACAGGAATTAATGAATAACCGATGTATTTTGACGGTAATATAGATTATAACTTGGATTTGTGACTAAAACGGAAGTAACACTAGGACGCGAGTGTGAGAATTATATTTAAAAGAAATTATCATAAAATCAAATCATTTTAAACTTTCCTTCGAAAAAATAAAACACATATAAAATGTTGTATCAACACGAAATAAAGTTACAGAATCCTAGAGAACATTTACAGCACTACAGATTCGTGCAAAATTTATCTATCTATTGCGAAATCACCCTGTATATAAATAAAGCGTTAAGTGGGTAAATAAATAGCTCTTGTGGCCTTGGTGCCTTCATTCTCGACAGCATTTTGAACGGTCGTGATGCGTGGCAGGATTCAGTCCCGATATTTGATAAAGATGGCCGCTTCGCCGTGAAGCATCCATTTTTGGAACGAATATTTACTGCCAAAGTTACAGCCAGACAAGAATATTTTGGCGTGTCATTTAACCCTTCCGTGGTTGCACCGCTCTGGCATTGTAGCGACATTGTTCATTGCTGATTTCGTTACTTTCATTTCACTGTTGTCCGTAGTAAAACAGCGGTGTACATCGTTTTACGATGCCAGAGCGATGCAACTACGAGAGTGTAAACTTGGCCTCCTGCGGGCTTAGCACGCGCGTCAAGAAAAACACGACATGGACATAAACGCACTGTAATTGGCTGTTATGTCACGCTTCATACGACTCGGCTTGTTTCAACTAGCGATGCAACTACGAGAGTGTAAACTTGGCCTCCTGCGGGCTTAGCACGCGCGTCAAGAAAAACACGACATGGACATAAACGCACTGTAATTGGCTGTTATGTCACGCTTCATACGACTCGGCTTGTTTCAACTAATCCCAGCGCGTTATTAATCGCATAGTTAGAACAAAAAGGACCCAATACGAAACACGCCGATTTTGTAAATTAAGTTTTGTATCATTCATGTGAAGGTTCAATTTAAGAGCGTCTGTGGTCCAGTTCGGATCCTAGACTTGTAACCGGGAGGTCCCGGGTTCGAGTCCGGCTACTGGACGTGTACCAATGGGACTCTTTTTCAGAGCCTATGCACGCAACGCTCGTACGGTGAAGGACAACATCGTGATGAAACCCGCACACCACAAGGTGTGGTGAACCCTATAACGGCGATGGGCTCACCCCCTGTCACGTTGGGTTAAATACGCTTGGTGAACCGTGGGTACTTGCTTTAGCAAGTGCCTCTGCCTACCCCTCTTTTGGATTAAAGGCGTGAAGT
>SJJU01010523.1:0-11186 GCA_012932125.1 Conopomorpha cramerella | reverse complement strand
TAGGGATCAAGTACATATTAGAAAATTGCAATCAAGAATATATTTTACAAAAACTGAATTCATTCATAATTTATTCAAAATGTGGTGATAAGTCATGGGGAATTAGGTAGGAAACCAATCCAGAAGATTAGATTTGATTTAAATAAATTAGATTTTTTTTAGAGTTAAAAATGTTCTTGATCCCTGGACACTTTTGATGTGTGTACAAAGAGTATGATTTATTTCTGATGTAAGAACTGTTGAAGCGCCTCAAACAGATAAGATTGTTTGATTTAGCAAAGATATAGCTGATTAAACAATGACCTCTGTTTTTAACCTTTGGAGTACAAACCATTTCTTTCATGTGATAACTTCAAAAAAATAACTGACTTCAACCATTGTTGGAACTGAACCAAATTTATATGAGACCAAACGGGGAACACCAAATTTCAAATAAAATAAAAAAACATCCAAATTGGTTAACCCAGGAGAAAGTTCTGAGGTAACAAACATAAAAAATACAAACGCATTGAGAACCTCCTCCTTTTTTCAAGTCGATTAAAAAGTACCTAAAGATTTTCCTCATAGTTACTCCTAATTCTTTTTTTTTAAACACAGAGAACAAGCGTTTGACCACCATCCTGCTTGACGTTAAGCAGCAGGGAAAAATAAAACTGGCCTCAGTTTGTCTGTTTTCCACAAAAATATATGAAAAATGATTTAATTTTGAATCCAAACTGTCACTTTTACTACTAATTTGACTGTTCGGATCCTGATACGCGGTAAGGAACAGAAGATATTGTCTCTTACTCTTTCAGTCCTGCGTGTTTTTCATATTATCCTTGTCTCGTTTTATTCTAAACGTGATTTTTTGTATTGCAAGTCTAGTTGTTTTTGGTGTGACGTTTTTAGTCTTGAAAATATTACGGACACGCTATGTAGGTCACTGGCTACTATTAATTTCCCGGATATTTTACGACGCCGCGGAAAATTGGGAATGAAATGGTAGTAAAGTTTATTATAGAGTTTTACGGCTACCTACAGCTATGAAAATGTTGTTACAGGCACTAAGTTCTAACAAATTAACGTACATTGCGTCACTGGGCTATTGAATACTTATGCTCATATTATGTTATGTTATCATCGTAAATACCAGTGGCGTGCACTTGTTTTTACTACAAGGTAGGCAGCAGTGGCATGCACACCATAACAGGCAAAAAGACACTGCCTACCTTAGTATTTTGGCTACCCGACCTAATAATAGAGTTATTGCTACATCTTTTTTTGTTGTACTCACGACATATGCTAACAAAGGTCCTGTGTTTTGTGGGTGAGTAGATATGTAGGTACCTATATAAGACAGTTACCTAGGTTGGGAAGCCAAAATACTAAGGTAGGCAGTGTCTTTTTTCCTATATGGTGTGCACGCCAGTGGTAAATACATAGTATAAAACAAAGTCGCCTCCCGCTGTCTGTTCCTGTATATGCTTAGAGCCTTAAAGCTATGGTATATTCGTAGTTATAGATAATACGCGGAATTTATGTACTTTTTTTTACATTAATAAATAGTAATTTGTTAGGAATTCTTAAACGGTGTAAAAACAATATCGATCGATAAGGCAGTTTCGTAACCTATTCAAAACAAACAATAATCAATCAAATATTTCCTCTTTATGATAATACTAGCTGTATCGCGCGGTGTTACTCGCATTTTTTCGTTCTCGTGGGAATTTGGGGATAATATCAATAATGTTATATAGCCTAAAGCCTTCCTCGATAAATTATCTATTCAACACAAAAATATTTTTTCAATTCGACGAAGTAGGTCCTGAGATTAGCGAGTTCAAACAAACAAACTCTTCAGCTTTATAATATTAAATATAGATTAGTATAGATAACACTTCTTGCGACAAAAACACCAACGTAATTCGTTAGTTTTATACTCGTATCACAACGAACTTTTCAATTTGTCCGTCTAATTGCCGGCCCGTATTTTCACCTTGAACAATATCAGGAAGCCCTTTGTACCGGTTGTCTTCCGTGGCAAGTGAGGCGTCGGGCATGCGCAGTGAGTCGGTACGCCTGGGGTTTTGGTAGGTACGCAAACCCGACTTACGACTCCACAGCGACCCATAGCGGGCGTGACATCACCCCTGGCCCTGACCTGCTTGGGAGCTACCAATAAATTGGCCAAGTGCGAGTTGTACGTATATTCTGTTTTATATGTTTTTTTTTTATCAATAACTCACTCGCACGTATTCGTAAGTACAAGTTTTGTATCGTATAACCATCAAATGGGTCAACTATTGTAAGAAGTACGCCACGTTCACCGTTTTATTATTTTGTATGACAATGACGTCATGCTGTTACGTAAGTATAATTATGTATGTAGGCACATATTACCGGTTCGAAGGATTCATTTAATATTCCGAGCAGAAAGGATCGTATTGATTGCGTAAACAACAACTGAGCTGTTCGTAAAGGAATACGATGGAATTACCCTCTTTTTACTATGTGCCCGTGGGAATAGCGGAATAAAACGTAGCTTATGTTACTCAGGGATCGTAATGGTGCAAGAAGAATCGAAATCCAAAAAGTGTTTTTTTTAGTTTTGTTGTGATAAACATCATTACATACACACATCAAAAGTGTCTAGGGATCGAGAAAAATTTTAGCTCTAAAATGAAGTATGAAATAAAGTCGCCTCCCCCTGTCTGTCCCTGTGTATGCTTAGATCTTCAAAACTACGCAACGGATTTTCATGCAGTTGTCTTTAGACGATAGATTATTTCTCAGGGAACTTTTATATGTATAGTACTATGCATATGCATATATACAATTGTACAGAAACACTGTTCATAACGTATTCAAAACATCGTTTGCCGGGTCAACTAGTACATATTAAAATATAAATATTTTATCTTTATAACGTTAGTATCGTCATCATCAGCCCATACTTGTCCACTGCTGGACATAGACCTCTCCAATTGCACGCCACTGTGATCTGTTTTCGGCTTCTCGCATCCGGCCGTCTTGCGTATATCATCAGTCCACCTTGCCTGAGGGCGTCCTACACT
Organism: Conopomorpha cramerella; assembly: GCA_012932125.1. NCBI lineage: Eukaryota > Metazoa > Arthropoda > Insecta > Lepidoptera > Gracillariidae > Conopomorpha > Conopomorpha cramerella. The sequence continues at coordinate 8,130 of SJJU01010523.1, read as the reverse complement.
CCGTTTGCCGAAACGCGGTGTTATGTCTACATGAAAGCTCTTTTAGTAAGGGCTATGTGTGATTGGCACATACAATATTATTTTTACCTAGTGATAAACAGCCAATAGATAGGTTAGTAAGTTCCTTCACTATTAGAACGCTAATTTATCCCTGAGTAACCATTTAAGTTATATTTTATTCCATTGTAAATATTTTGTCCCAGAATAAACGGAGTATAACACCATTAGGGCTCAACAAGTGGATAGCAAAGTTATGTCTTGTTTTGTTTTCTTCATGTCTTTGAGCATAAACAAAGCTAAGAACAGAGTTTAAGTTATCTGTACAAATGTACTGAGTATTCTTATTAATAAGGCCAATTGACAGTGGCGTGCGCTGGCTTTTACGACAAGGAAGGCAGTAATCTATAGGTAACTTGCCTTTACGAAATATAGATACCTATATCTACTCGCCCAAAAAACACAGGACGTCGTTAGCCTATGTCGTGAGTACAACTACAGATCTAGCAATAGCTCTATTATTAGGTCGGGTAGCCAAAATTCAAAATACTAATAGACAGTGCCTTTTTACTTATATGGTGTGCACTTCACTGCCAATTGAGTTATCCCTCGTCACTATTCGCTGACTATAATATCAGCGAATGCATGTGCGTGATTTCGAGAGCGATCCCAACAAAAGCCTTTCATTTTATTTATAAATCGCTATGTTTGATACGGAAGAGATTATGCAAGAGAGAAGTGCATGGTAACTGTTGCAGAGCCCTACATTTTTCATATCATGATTGTTAGCGACTTCCCATATGATTCCACTCAGAACAGTATCTGAATAGTCTCCATTATTTTGTTGCATATGCTCTATATAGGATATGAGAGTTCTCCAAAATTGGCACAAGATAATTGAGATAGATTGTTATTGATGGGAAAGGCTCTTTTAGAGTCGTGATCATTTATCGTATCTAGGAAACCATCACAACTATAATGATGTCGTATATCGATAAAAAGACGAGACTAACACTCAATCCAGAGAACACGTCGGCTATCGATAACCGCTCCTGGTATTCCGCAGTTGCAACAGTCCCGTCCCGCCCAGTACTTTCAGCTCCATCTCCACTGATTGCCTTCATGTGCCGCCGCCGCCACACCGCCTGCCACGCCTTCATAACATTCCCGATAAGCCACACCGCTGCACTTTCAATCGACTTTAATGAAAACAATCGCAACTTTGAACCAATGCCGACCTTCAAATGCCAAATGATTTTGATTCTGTTTACACTTTCACGAAGTGTTTCTTTCACTCTCCATAATGAAATAAATAGAATAATTTGTACCTATCTTATCGAACAGAAATATATTTTGAACGCAAAGTTGGAGATACTGCTGATCTTTATTTTAGTGTTATTTTATTGGACAGCGAGATCGTATGGAACATTGGGTTTGTCAGCGAGTGTTATCCATGGAACTTGCGCGCCGCTCCAAAATATCTTTACAGCCAACGTCAGCTGTTGATTAGATATGTTAGTCGAATGTACGTCGTTTCAGAAATAACTTCCTTATAGATTACCGAGTCTCTGCATTAAATTATCCATGTACCCGGTCGTTTATTCTGATAGCTTTATGGAGTATTTTTTTTTTGTGGTAGTACTAAAATGGCACAGCCCGTCGCTGGCAGTGACTTTCTCGGGAGTACGGTTCAGTTTGTAGTGGGCAGCGTTGAACTGTTCTCAAATGGAAATGCGTTAAAACTAGTCGCTTTATTAGATCGAATCTTGACAGCGCCGGTGACTGAACACAGAAGCACACTACGCACGAGTGGAGATGGAATAGGAAAATAGGTCTTGAGTGATATAGGTGAAGAGAGATTAAATGAAATAAGAAAGTACTCAGATCTGTTACGTCAGTAAATACACACATCAAAAGTGTCTAGGGATCAAGAACATTTTTAGCTCTAAAAAAAATCTAATTTATTTAAATCAAATCTAATCTTCTGGATTGGTCTCCTACCTAATTCCCCATGCCTGTATCAATGACTTATCACCACATTTTGAATAAATTATGAATGAATTCAGTTTTTGTAAAATATATTCTTGATTGAAATCTTCTAAAATGTACTTGATCCCTAGACACTTTTGATGTGCGTATTAGCATTTGTTCTTCTAATACTCTCGGCGAAACTGCAAAAAAAAAAACAACCTTCCCGTTGTATTTTTTTATCACATGCGAAATAGCATCTAGAAATGACTTAGTAAAGCTATTAAATATGTCGCGTAACCAGTCATTGTGTTGTAACAGAGCCGTCACATGAAAATGCGCCATTACCCGCCCAGTAATTGCGTTCGCTTCCTGCAAATCTGCTGCCATAATCGAATGGGGCCGTATTGCGAAGGACATCGCATTTATTTATTCGCCACATTGAAATGGTGTTCTATTTGCGCTCGGCCAGACCCCTCATTGACGAATAGCGCCTGAAGAGCAACCTTGTCTGTTTGACTGTATGCGATAATCTCTATTTTTACTAGAATACGTGTTGATTCACGGCTATAAAGGAATGCCTGACGTCACGCGGACCGCGCCGTCGGCGGTGGCGGTGACGCTCCATTATTTCATGTAAAACCACTCGCCCTCTGTTTTGGCAATCTCGCCTACAGAGCCGGCCCGCGACATTAGCTACTCCACCAAGCATTGCTCTAACAGTCGTGTTAAAATAACATCATTTTTAGTGTGTTCCCCTTAGCGAGCGGACAGCCGGCGGGCGTGGGCGGCATCCTAAATACATACATATTTCGTAAATGAGTCCGCACTTTTCATGAAACCTGGCTCGCACTGAATGTCGTTGAATAATAATTCGTGAAAACGCTCCGTATAAATTATATTGCAAGTAAACACAGCAATGTTTGGTTCATGTCCAACAGAATTATATATAAGTAACTAGAGGACTCGACTGACGTTGTCCTGTCTTATATTAATATGAATATAAAATTAGTATAACCTCCAGAGTGGCCTGTGTCCAGCAGTGGATGCGTGACATCCACTGCTGCAATATAAACTATCCTATCTCTCAAATTGGACGAAATTACATATAAATGCCAAGTTTTGTAAACATCGGTAGCCTTGGGGAAGAGTTCATTGAGAACAAACATCCCGACACTGGATTTTTATTTATATATTAAGATGTACCGATTGGATTTAGGTGGTAAAGGTTTTTGCTATAGAACATTCCACGTGTGCAGCAAACGTCGCTTATTGGCATTGCGTAATCAATCAACCCAGCCAATTCACCGGCAGTAAAACAATAAGCGACGAATGCAGTCGGAATCGACGAAGACCTCGGCTGTAAGCGTAGGCGCATCTTAATAGGTGAACATGGCCATTAAATTATGTTATATTAGACTTCATCTACGGCTGGCTGCGTCCGAGCTACCTACATACCTTCACTGATGCAAGCGAGCGACTGTTTCATGTAAATTTTGACTTTTCGTCGCACACGATGATGTAATTACAAGCGAATCTGTTTGCTAAACTGTGGGTCGGTCAATAGCAGTGGCGTGCGCTGGCTTTTACGACAAGTTGACACCAATGTATAGGTAACTTGTCTTTACAAAATATAGGTAACCTATCTACTCACCCACAAAACACAGGACCTTCGTTAGCCTCTGTAGTGAGTACAACAAAAAAAGATCTAGCAATAACTCTATTATTAGGTCGGGAAGCTACAATACTAAGGTAGGCAGAGTCTTTTTGCCTATATGGTGTGCACGCCACTGGTCAATAGCAAGCAAAAAAACAAGGCAGGCGTTCGTCATCGGAGTTTTTCCATCATATGTATGTATGTATAAAGCAAATTACACAGTCCTTCCATTACATCGTGGAAGGTCAATTGGATGACCGTAGCGGTGGCGTTGTATGAAGCTTCGATTCTATATAGGTGAATCAAGTCACTAATTGATTGGGCCGCTCCCCGTTTCCAGCCACATGCGCTTTATACGTGCCGTCCATACGGTGAAATTACGACGCACCGTACCCGAGTTACTGGCTACTTAGCGTTTGAAGTCGTTTCCGGTTTATTTTTATACGGACACAATTGATTTTTGACCGACTTTGTAACGTCCTCTATGGCAAAAGTACCTGTGCACATTGTACCGTTGGAATATAAAGCGCCAGCAATGGGATGTCCAACCAACCGTATGTTCGCTTTGGTTTTGTACAATTAATCAAATAAACGGAGATATATTACACTTGACACATTCTTATCGCAAATCGGGGTAGGCAAAGGCACTTGCTAAAGCAAATGCCCACGGTTCACCAAGCGTAATTAACCCAACGTGACGGGAGGTGAGCCTATCGCCGTTATAGCATTCACACACCTTGTGGTGTCCGGGTTTCATCACGATGTTGTCCTTCACGTTGCGTTGCTCTGAAAAAGAGTCCCATTGGTACACGTCCAGTAGCTGGACACAAACCCGCGAACTCCCGGTTGCATGTCAAGTCGACAAACTGGACCACAGACGCATAAATTTTAACTTTTTATGAATACATTCTCAAACATTTTATATAATCTAGTGGACGCACTATGATTTCATTCGCGTAGTTTCAGAATTTTATACAATCCTTAACATCCTCTATTTAAATATGTGTCCCACAGGATAAGGTTAAAAAGTAGCCTATGTCCTTTCTCAGATTCTAAACTATCTGTACTTCAAATCATTTAAATCGGTTCAGTAGTTTTCGTGTGAATACAAGACAGACAGAGTTATTAAAGTAGCATTTATCATAATACGTACCTATATAGTATAGATTTCGAAATCGCAACTAAGAAAAGTAATTATTTTATTGACTGCAATTGCAATGTCACCCTATTAAACCGTACCGAGAAATAGAGATATTATTTAAGATTTTTTCTCAACTTATAACAGTAAATATATTTATAAAACGAAACCAATTACAACGCTGTGTTTATGCCTTAGTTTGCGTCTAGATCGCCATGTCTGAATGTACTATCAATAAGAAAATAATTATAGAATTTAATTGTAGGTTGTTGCTTGCCCGCTATTTTAGTTCTAGCCATAAAGTCTAAAGCATGTTTGCTGAGCGCACCTATAATGTTTATAATAATGTACCAGATGTATATTTGTGCAGTACTTTTAATGCGGAAGTTCTTTGCCGAAGATTCGCTGAGCGTTGATGTTCCTAGGATTTGTTAATACACACATCAAAAGTGTCTAGGGATCAAGAACACTTTTAGCTCTAATAAAATTTTAATGGGACCATCTTGAAAGTAAACCCTGTCGAATGCAAAAAGAATTTTCAAAATCGGTACATAAACGACGAAGTTATCCGCGAACAAACATAAAAAAGCATATATACGGTCGAATTGAGAACCTCCTCGCGGTTTTTTTTTCAAGTGGCGGTACAAAAAATATCGAATTTATTTAAAATAATCAATGACTTATCTTCGAGACTGGATTCCTACTAATTCGCCATGCCTGTATCAATGACTTATCACCACATTTTGAATAAATTATGAATGAATTCAGTTTTTGTAAAATATATTCTTGATTGCATTTACATTTGTACTTGATCCCTAGACACTTTTGATGTGTGTATGTCTGTATTTAAGTATACAAAAGATATTCGATTTTGACTCACATTTGTCAAAAATGTAAACACCTTAGTCTTATCAAGGACTATTGTCTATACAATTATTTGTTTAAACAAAATTAGCTTGTTTTTTAGCGTGTATGTTTTTTTTTTAACCTACGCCAAGTATGTATTAATTGTGCGTAATATTTTGACAATTGTAATACTATACATTGCTCGGTAATCGACGATGTACGTCGCCTACTCGTGGAATCTTTAGCTTGTCACACATAAAAAAAAACTTGTTTTTCCCCCACACAAATGTCAAAGATACAAAACATTATGCGCATATATACACACATGCGGAATTGCAAAAAAGCATTAAAATCACAGGTTTTGACGCAGGAACGCTGCCGCTGCGGTAACTGGATGCTGAAATATACATAAACTAGTGGACGCCCCGCGATTTCATTCGCGTAGTTTAGTAGTACCTGCGTCCCAAATTTCAAGCGTCTAACTTGAGCCGTTTAGAATTTTCAAACAAAATAATTTTCCCGTTTATTCTCTTTCCCGTGGGAATTTCGGGAATTCCTTTCTTAGTGCACCCCTATGATACCTAAGCTACGTCCGTACCAAATTTCAAGTGTCTACTTTTAGCCGTTTGGGCTGTACGTTGATATGTCAGTCAGTCAGTCATTCAGTCAGCTTTTCCTTTTATATAGGAATAGTATTAAAACGTGCATCAAAAAAGTCTAACCTAACTAAAATACTGACTTAGCCACAAAAATTACTGATTTGGTCTTCTAATTGCCATTCTGATGATAACTTTGGCTTTTTAGGTGTGCAAGTTAGTAATTTTGATGTACAGTTTATTATTTTCCTTTTATATATTTAGATCAACGACGATTTCCCTCGACCGAGGAGAGCTAGATAAACAGATCCTTGTTGTAAACTTGGCAGTCATCTTGACATGCTCAAGGCTAGATGATTTCATTGTGCATAATAAACACTGTACATTTTGACCCTCGACGCCGCACTTCGGCTATTGGAAATCAGTTCAACTCTGGTATCGCGCCGATATTTCGCTGCGGCACGCTAATGTGACATCTATTAGTGTACGCGCAGAGACTATTATCGTGCTCTCGTATGGCGAAATGTTTTCCTGTGTTATACAACATCGTTTATGGTGTGTTATGTTATGTTATGGCAACAGCGCAGTTCGCGGCCGCGGCGATGCGAATTTCAAATATTTGTTAACATATATCTCTTGAGGTTATTTTCGTTTGCGCGCTTCGGTGTGTTGTGGTGGAACATTTGTATTGTTATGTTGGCAATCCTTGTTTAATGTTGGTATAATGTGGAATTCTCTTTGACATTTTTTCTAACGGACTGAAACTGTCATTACTGTCATTCTTTCCAAACAAAGTTTGACAGTAATGACAATTCTCCGCGTGAAAATCTGTCAGAAAAAAGACAAAGAAATTTCCCATTATATTTGAGGAGACTGAAAAAAATCTTCCGATATGGTTAATAAAGTAACTATACGTAGTTTGATTTCAATAAAAAAAAATACATAAATGCACTGCACGATTTTAACTCGCCAATGAGTTACGGCAGTAAAATAGACACAATAGTTTTTTTTATTGTTATGACAACTAAAGCCGGTCACTGTCCGTGAAAGAGTTTGATCCTAAAGCGGGATAGGCAGAAGCACTTGCTAGCAAGTGCGTACTTAACCCAACGTGACAGGGGCTGAGCCCATCGCCGTTATAATGTTCGCACACCTTGTGGTGTGCTTGATGTCCTTCACCGTACGAGCGTTGCGTTCCATGCATAGGCTCTGAAAAAGAGTCCCATTGGTTCACGTCCAGTAGCCGTACTCGAAACCCGCGAGCTCCCGGTTGCAAGTCAAGTATCCAACAAACTTGGCCACAGACGTTCAAATTTGCAGACGCTCTCGTTTGATTTTATAATGCGTTATTGCACCTCTGGCCTATATTTTATTTTTTACATAGCAGGACTTTCAATCCGTCGTTTTTAACAATATGTCCTTAAATAGTTCAATTTAATGGCTATAACTCTTCTGATAAACAGTGGATAGATATGTTAGCAGAAGATAACATTATTTACTTACAATCTATTGTGACAATCACTGAAGTACATTATGGGAAAACGTGGAGTATTCTACAAGGTGCCATTTTCACACAACTGCATTTTAGTTTATTTTAGTTTAATGTTGCAGTGCTCTAGCAGGGCTTCATGTTGAGACTACACCATAAAACTAACACCTATTGTACACGCATGAAGGCAAGAAAATTATTTGAGTATTTTTCAGTTTTTCGTAAACTTGTCAAAGTCAAAGTTTCTTTATTTCATCGTTATAAGTGTTATAACATACAGATATACAGTAGAATAACACAAAGCTTGATGAACGTCATTTATGACTTTAAAACAAAAGTAATCTTCCCCGGTTCGAATTAATTTCTTTTACTGGCCAGAAGAACCGGGAAGAAACTGGCATCTTTTCAAGTCGCCAAGGCTTACTGCTAAGTATACTTA
>SJJU01010520.1:0-11471 GCA_012932125.1 Conopomorpha cramerella | reverse complement strand
GGTTTCGAGTACTTTTCACGCGACCTTCGGCCAGGACATGACCAATCTGGTCAACATATGTCCTTCTGGGGCGACCTCTACTCACCCGGCCCATTGCATCACCCATATAAATCTTTAACCATATATATTTTTTTATGAAAAATACCTTTTTATTATTTTATACTAGCTGAGGCCGTTTATTCTGTTCTTAGGGATCTTGGGATGGACTTATAAATTTCTTAAACAAGTTTTGTCAAAATCCGTTCAATATTTTTTCTATGACGAAGTACAAGTACACAGTCACACAAAAACATCATAAATTATCGCATAAATTTTCCAGATATTGGTGTCTTAACTTTTAATGAAAAGTCTTCGAAATAAAAAAATAATATTCATATCATATTTTCACATGTAATCTGTAGGTTATGGGTGTAACAATTGTTTTCTATTTCAGAGCCTTAGTACCTGTTATATATATTTACTCGAAAACCACCAGACTTTGTGGTGCAGGAAGCCCAGACAATGAACTCATTCCACAACTTGGCGGTTCGCACTATGAAGGTTGGCACAAATCGTTAGATTTACGTAAACGAATGTCCAATTGTCCATCTGGTATAGATGGCGTTTTTTCATTCTGCTGGTTGTCCTATTATCAAAGTAGAAGCGAAGGCGAAGGGGGTATCAGGCAACTCCGTAACACACTCTCCAAAACGCAACTCGATAGAAGATAGATAGGCTCGTAACCTTGCGCCTATGCTCGAAGCTTTGTAGCCGAGCATTAAACAGCTTGTCGTCACCTATAAGCACGCCACTCTATTGCCTCCACATCCATGTTATTATACCAAGTTATATTTACTCATTGCTGTATATTTAAGTGACTTTTCGATTGAAAGTTATGGGTCGTAAAAAACGTACCCAGACCCTGAAACAAATAAAAAACTGATGAAAATTTCATAGCTTGTAAACGTACTTTTAAGAATATAAAACTGTTATATACCGACGTTTTACACGTGAGAACGTTAAAATGGCTTGAAAATTGTCGTCTAAGCCATGATTTAGGTACCTGAAATAAATATTAAATGTGAGTAGGGATAGCTCTGACGCACTTCCTTCTACATATTTTATATTATGCTTTAGTTTATTCTAGCTCGTGAACTATAATAGAGAAAGCTAGGTACGTTGAAAAAAATCCCACTGCCTCTTTACTGCGCAGTGTTACTTCCGTTTAATTTAGTTCCTCTGAGAGCGTTGGTATAAGTTTCTAGATGTCTAGGTTACTTAGAGATAATAAAAAAATTCCAATAGTGAAGGAATTATAGAAATACCTCCAGTACTTTTTGTACGACACCCAAAAATACAAAACTGTCCAATAGTAATAATAAAATAGATAATGGACGAAAGTTGAAAATTTAAAGTACGAATAAAACTTAGGATTATATTGCGATTATTTTCTTACTTACATGAAATTAAAACTTGAAATCGAATTGCACTTACATAAAAGCGGCAACATAAGAGAATCCCATCCTGATATTGGATGTAAATAGAACTGATGCATTATATATTCCGCCTTTCACCTAGCATGTCGTATGTGCCGACAACGGGATCTGCATATGTAGGTTTATTCAGGCTATGAGCTAGCAACGTGTAACTGAAGACCCATATTGACGTGGCTGAAGTGTCCTTGTGATTCTAACGTGCTGTCCACCTCCTTTAGGGGCTTACGAACATAACTGTGTGTGTGGGAATATATCGCTCATTTACTGCACAATATTTCACGATATTTTGTTATTGTGAAAAGAATCTTTAGTAAAAGTAATAAGATTGTTATTTCAACAGTGTTGATATTTCAACGGTGTCATATTTCGAGATGTTATTGCAGTAAATGAGCGATATGCTTTAATCATGTTAGTATTAAAGACAATCGTCCCTAGACATTTTTGATATTTGTAGGTACATTACATATATAAATGGAGATACCTAAATACGAAAAACTGCTTAATCACACGTGCCACAGCAAGTCTGAAAATAAATGGAAAACAGAAAGAAACGTTTCAGAATAACAAATTAATTTGTTACATTTCATACGAAACGTGATATTGCAAAGTAGGCACCTACGTGTATTCCTTTATTATGAAAAAACATTGTACATAATAATAATATGCAAATTGTACTAAAGTTTCGAAACCGAATACCTTGAAGCGTTATATGTTAAGCAGTCTCTTGCGTGCTCAGACATTGGATGGGTATCCGTTTCTTAAGACGTGGTTAATTCGTCGATCGATTCAAGCCGTTCTGTGCTTTTTGTGAGGAATTGACATCATCTATCATTCCATTTTCGTAAGCTATTTAAAGGAAGAAAGCGTTTCGGTATTTATCTTTCTTGTTGCTGTGAAAAAAACAGATCTTTCTCATCCGTAAATTCGGAATAAAAAAATATAATATTTCATATTTCCTTAGAAATATTTTCCAAAGAACATTGTGAAAATATGTGCGATGTACATGATGATTTGTAGTAGATGATTTGTGAATTTATAGAATTATGCTAAGGGTATATTTTTTTAAATAAACCTACAACAAACAAACGTAAATACAAAATATCATCAACAAAATGTAATGACAAGTAGTTACAGTATAATCGTTTTTATTAATTTCAATTAAGCATTAGTTATTTTGCACAATAACGTCATAATGTCGTTTACGCTCTTTTAAGAAAAGCCGATTTTCAAAGGAAAAATATGTATGAATGAAAACTACTACAAAAATCTTTTAAAATAAAAAAAGGAGAAAGATCGTCAATTTAGTTCCTAAGCTAGTTGTAGATTTCTTGGAATAATATCAATTTTGAGGCACATGGGTTGCTTTTTGGGCCAAGATTTTTTCCTCTACGGATCGCTATAGAGAATTTAAGGTCCGAGAGTCACTGCCCCGGTAATAGGTACATTATACTAATAGCCACAGCCGGGGTCCTAACATGTGTCTTGTTCAAATCGGGTGATTGTTGATAAGAGCATACAGGTACATAATTAAGTACTTTCCTTGATTGTGACAATGAAGATGATAATGTCACTTTTTATCTGTCTGTATTATCTTGACATTTTAGTCATTTATTAGAAACTACATTAAATATTATAGAAACGTGTGGTGCCGGCGAACATAATACATGTGTGACACGCGTAGGGATTATTGGCATTTCCCCCCAATTGATCACGGAAATCATTGGGGGAGGCCTTCGTCCAGCAGTGGGCACTTCGTTTTCATTGACACTTTGTGGAACACTCAACTAGTTTTACTTACCATTTATCGTACTCAAATGGACCTCAACTTTAGATAGCTAAGTATGGTGACGAAGGCGTGACAGTGTAGGTATGTGAACATCGGTGATATGAAATATAGAAGACAAACTGCGTGTTAAACCACAATACCACCGCGATCGCCAACCCACCTGCCGAGCGGGCGATCACTGGCATTTACCCCCAAACGATCATAGAAATCATTGGGGGAGGCCCTCGTCCACAGCAGTACACGTCATAATATGGCTTATGATAATGATGATGATGATGACATTAAATACTCTGGTGGTGGTACCCGCAATTAGTCCCAATTCCGTGGGAAATTCGGACTTATATTATTGGAACGTTTCATTGTTATTCATTATGTAGTTTCTGAGTGAAAGAGTAACAACCATCCATCGAAATTTTCGAGTTTATACATATAATATGAAGGTTGCGGTCGACCAAAAACATCTTCTACCACCCTAAGGTTGATATTCTTATGAAAGTCTTTAGATAAGAAGGTAGGTACATTTTGTCTTTCATCATCATTTTCCTGCCCTTGTCCCACACTTTTGCTTAAGCCATTCAACTCTGTCATTCGTCATCTCTGCAGTAACACCTTTCACACACAGTTCATCCATACCTTCTTTGGTCTCCATCTTCCCTTGTATCCCCACATTCATACTCATCACTTTCCTTGTTACATGGTTTTCATCTTTGTTTGGGTTGTCTTTGTCACTACAATATGAATTTGTCACTACATCGAAATTGGTGTCCGAATGTGCAGTTTGAACCAAAATCATAACGACGTTCATTTAGCCAGTCTGAAGCTGTGCAGTTAGTGGGAAACTTATAATCGAGTTATGGACGGTTCATTTTACTAATGGACGTCAATAAACGCTCCCTAAATCCCTGTGTCAAGTTGACTGATTCACTATTCACTTCTCTTGTATAAGAGAAAAAAACTTTTGCAAGGACTAAGTTGTACGTCGGCGATATAATAGTTTGTAAAGAAGTTGTCGAGTTCTTTGATTGTATCAGAAATAAAGTTTTCTTATAGAGATAATAATAGTGATGTGTGAAGTTATTGTTTTATCAAATTTTATTTACCTATGTTTTTTTCTTCAAAACGAGCATGTAATATTTTCTTCTGGTAAATTCCCTTTTCCGGAGAAACTTTTTTCAAATAGAAAAACAACGTTGAAAACACAATGTAATGTAATATACATGTAATGGTACGTTATAATGTACTGTAGGTACATTATATTGTATTTTTAACGCTGTTTTTCTATTTGGAAAAAGTTTATCCGAAAAAGGGAATTTACAGGAAAAAATTACAGCAAAACTTTTCTTTTCCATTAATTTTTTACCTTACATGGTAGTGATTTGTATGGAGAGGTTGAAAATATTTAGCATTCCGAGACATTGACACCTGTAAAATGTTAAGGCAAGATTATAGGTACTCTAAGCATTGTGTATTTAGATGTTGTAAGATAGGTAGGTACTGCACAAAAAGCGGCTTAAGGGGAATATACCTTTAATTTGTTTTACGTCACAGCCAGACAGACACGGGGAAAATAAAATTAACTCTGAACTCAAAATCCCTAACATATTATCTCATTGTTGGTGCTTAATCGGATTTTTCTGTCACAGCCAATAGATTCTGTAGATTAAGCTTTTCAAAGCTCTTGAATGCGAACCGCGGATTGGTGTGATGAAATTATTTATGTCCTTTTATGCGGCTTTTAAAAAGCTTGTTTCGTTGAAAGGTGTGATTAGTAATTTGAAAGTTTAGTAGTGAATGTACGTTTGCTCCAAAAGAAACATCCCATGCAGGGAAACTGAATTTACAAAATTAACCTCGATTCGGCTTGTTGTTGCTCACTTTAAATCTACGAAAACTTTTCACCTATCAAAACACATACAGTAATTTTTATTAGCATTTAGACAGTAGGCTGGAAAAAAAGCTATTATCGACACATTATTCCAGCCCACCAGTCTTCATTGTTAACAATTTCCATGATGATTTAAAATATCGGCACTTCTCTATCTCCTAGTGGTTGACTGGTAGAAAATGCTTTAAAATTAAGTCCGCCCAGTGCACTTCTTTGTGCATTAAAATGTTTATAAAAATAGATGTTATTTATGTTGTTGCAATAATCAATTATTAATTTGACCCTAGATAGAATATCATTATAAATAATCCAAGTGCTAATGAACTATGTACAAGTACACGTAACTCTACAGGTGTCAGATTTATCTACCTACACCTTAGACTGATGGCTATTTATAGCTATAGTGTGGTGAACTCAACTTTTAGCTAACTAGAAAACTATATAATTTAGTATGCAAAGGACAAAGGCTTATTAACCGGCTTTTATACCATACCGAAATAGAACGAATACGAAAAACCCTTAAATAGATTATCTCATACGACATATTGTTCGAATTACACATTTCTTTTTATTTTTACGTTCTAGATTTAAGCGGGGAAATTTTACTTTTGAAGATGCCACTTAATGAAATCCCCACAGCTCGATTCAAAGCATTCATAATATATTATTACTAGAAGACGGCTTTGCTCGTGCAATAGATTTTTTCGCTCGCAAAATACACGATAAAATCTTCCAACCTTTTTTTTTGGTTAGCGTCTCGCCGCTACGCTACGCTAAGATTTATTTTTCAACCAGTAGTAAATAGGTATGATTGATATGTACGAATGGCCCAAGAAATAAAATCCCAACCAACCCGACTCTTTTCTACCGTTTATGAAGTTACACTATTCCTATATTATGCTAACATAAAAAAATGGGATCCTTATTAAACCCAATAATATTAACCAATGTCGGTGCACACTTTTTTTAAACACCTACGCCAGTTTGCATTATTACAATACATACCTACAACTGCAAATGCAAAAGAACTAAGAATTAAATAGAATGGTGTCTACACTGATATTTATATGAATACATATTTTACTAATTTGGATCCCAGCATACCCGGGGGGTGAATAGGGCCCTACAGATCTCCTACCATGTCCCTCTGTCCAGCGCTACCGTCGACGCCGCACTCGATACGGCGAGCATTGACTATGTCCGCCGCCTTGAGATCGGTGTCTACTGAGTCTGCGTCGCCACGTGTGCTTTGGTCTTATCAAACTATCCTCTCTCAATCAAGGCAATCATCTCTCCTCCGCTGTCTGTCCCTATGTAATACATGGTTATATGTATAATACATGCAAATAATAACAGAGAAACACTGTGAGTAATGCATAATGGCTAGACAACGATTGCCGGATGAGCTAGTGTGTATTATAGTATTTTATTCATCGTATACCACATGACTGCTCAACATCAGGCAGGATGGTGGTCAAATGCTTGTACATTGTGTTTTTTAAAAAACACACACGCATTCCGGTGTATTTAATAATTTGTACCTAAGTATTTCATTAAACCTATTTTACATCAACCAGGAGTACCAGTCCTTCATCTTGCCATGGTGGCGTCAGCTGCTGTGGACGGTGTTGTTCGGCGGCATGGTCTCCGTGGCCACCGTCGGCAACCTGCTCGTCATCTGGATCGTCCTCGCCAACAAAAGGATGAGGAGCGTCACCAACTACTTCTTAGGTGAGTGTTGGATTGAGTTTATTTATCTAAGCTCCCAGTGATCTGCAGTGACTTCCCTTACAGTGATGAGGGATGATAGAGAGAGAGCGATATACATACACTTCACGCCTGTCTCCCAGAGGGGTAGGCAGAGACTACAGATCAATTTGTCACGGTCCTGACATACCCCTTTGGCTTCATCTACATTCATACATATTTTCATACATGATCTCCGTGAGTAGTTTTCACACCACCTTCCGCCTGGAGGTGGTGTGAATCCATCCGATAATATCGCAATAGTTATGTACCTACATGGCGACGTGTGACCAAGGAGGAGTCATATTAGAAAGGTTTCGTTCAACTCATAAGGGATTTTTGACGTGGGTATACTTGTGTGTATATTTTGTGTTTATGGAGACAGTATTTTAAGTATTTTACGTAATACTTGCTGTATCATGCGGTCCTTTGTTCCCGATGCCTTTGATTAGGTATTACGCGTTTATAATGATCATGAGAGATGAAGCATAGCCCTAAATCATCATAGGTACCGAAGTTATTACCTACCTAAGTTATTAAAATTTAACTGTAGCATATTTTTTAATATACTTACTTATGTATCGTATGGTGAGTAGGTCTCGTCACTACTTAATCTACGTCTTTGATCCTAATAAAGGTAATGTAGTTGAATTACTTAATTTAGAGGAGTCTATTCATTTCTTTCATAAATTTTAATGTACTTCGTGACGAATATTATATTAAGTGCCCCTTATTATTTCAATGGAGATAGCATAACTAATTTAAAAATCATAGTAATGTCACTCTAAAGAATTGCTCCGTTTAGTTTATTTGACAAATTTTCCAACCATTTTGTATTCAACGATGAGCTACATTGTTCGTTCGAAATTAATTTATCGTAGAATCATACTTTATTTTTCCTATACGTTTTGCGCGTCTCTTAAGTCTTTTACGGATTTTTTTCCAAGATGGGATGAGATTTAAGAAAAATGATATTAGCATATTTTCTTGAATGAAAATCGTCGTCGGTCGGTAAATCCGGGCGCTTGCTCGGTGCAGTGAAGTCTCTTTAAGGCAGGTTATACATCGGCGCTGCAAGTACTATAAAATGGAGCTTGGTTTACAACTTCGAAGGACAGATTCCACCAATAGCGTCGTTTCATTACCGCGAGCTTTGCTGCTCGCTCAATGGGAACTATTTGCTGCATTTTCCGCGAAAACACTCTGGATGCGACGAGATGGGTATGCAGCCTAAAACCCCAGCTCCGAAAAACAACGCTGCCGCGCACAGATAATTTCCTTCTATTAATACACGTCCAGATTAACTAGACACCTTGCCGGAATTGTTGTTTTTAAAAACGTTTGCATAACAAATTGGCTTTCCTGGCGTTTGTGTAGATTTGAAGAAAAAAAAATCGGTGGAATTTGTTTATGTATTTTTCTGTACAATACATTCGTTTGGACTGGTTCGCGCTCGTTGAATCGAATTATCGACAATCTTGTTAGAAGCTTTGTAATGCTATTGAATTATCCCTGAGTATTGTACGTATTGTTTATATCAGATCTATTGTGCCAATTGTATGAGTAAAACTGCCGTGTCACAGTTCTTCTCTGAAACGGGTCGACTTTTAGATTGTTTTTATTATGGCCGAGTATTTAGTGAGAAAAGATCGTCAAGTGTTTATTATCCTTCTACCCCGAAGCGATATTTCTAAGATTTTTTTTTTGGTGTGTAGGTATGTGACAGAACAACACTTTTGTCTACATACTTCATACTGGAACAAAGTACGGACAGAAAAAAATGGCACAGACTGCATGAAAAAAATAATAATAAAAATAAACGTCGAGTAAAATAACAAAGGTAAGCTCGAGCTTGTCTTTGATTATATTCGCGCTTATATACCCGGTGAACAATATTGAGATAAAAATAAAATTTGATATATGTTAAACTAAACCTCTAAAATTCTACGTCACGCAAACGAAGACGAGAGCAAAGACTATGTAAAAAAGACCTACCTCAAACAGGCTATTTGCTTACAAATGTTTAACAATATAAAAACATTAGCGAAATGATACATTATAATTTGTTTTTGTAACCCGTAGTTTATAGTACCTACGCCTACGTAAATAGGTGCCTGTTTTTCTATATAATGGGCCTCTGAGAATTCGTATCAGATGTCAGATCCTGTCATGTCTGCCTGACGAAGGTTATTTGGGGAACATTACAGCCAATCTGATGATGGGAAAGGAAATAATGACAACTTCTAACTCGGTGTCAGATGACTTAATGGTACCTAACATATCACATTACAGTTTTAGGTATTGAGGTACCTATTACTTAAGTGGTTAGGTAGTAGTTTACGTAACCCTTTCTACTTACTTATTCATATCTCTACATACTTAGGACCAATATTCCTTTGCAGGTTAATAGTACAATTATCATAAGCCATATAACTTCTACTGCTGGACGAGTGCCTCCCCCCCGTGATTTCCATCATTTGGAGGCAAATGCCAATAATCGCCGGTTCATAAACCGCACGGTTGGCGATCGCAGTTTTACTCACAGAGAGCGCTGCTGCCCGTCCTCTGGAGTCCGTTCCTTCAGTCGCCTCTTACGACCCCCACGAAGCGAAAAGATGGCCTGGGGTTGTGACGCATGTATTCTATTCGCCGTTACCACGCGGCTAATATAATAGGTACAATATCGACCTGTTATCGACTGGCTGATGCGCACATCACTAGATGCATACATCACCGACTAAGTCTGTCGTCTGCGTTGTAACGATGTCGAAAAAAAGTCACCTATTATTGGACTTAGGAAAAGCTCGTTTGATGGCATACGATTGCCACCACACCATCCTTCTCCAAGAGAGTTGTTGTAGTAACACAATTAGTCCGAGAAAATAGTTACAGAAGCAGATCTGTGTTTGAGGAGAGTTTTAGAATACATACAATCTGTCATTGGCTTCTTGGTATTCTTTCGATGTGCTGTGGATTAAGGAAAACTTGAAGGCCATCGAACAATAATGGTTATGAATAGGCTTCTATTGTGACCTTATCTGGTTTGGCTTTCAAAGGAATAGGTACCTAAGCTATGTGAGATTGGTATTATTTGTATAGGCATCCTACTAATATAATAAATGTGAATGCAGGTTTGTTTGTTAAGCGAAACTTGATGAATGTTGACGAAACTTCTTTGAAACATAGATTTAGAAATGTCTATACAATTATTTTCTCCCGAAACCCTCACAGCAACTGAATAAAACGAGGGGAGCTAGTAAACATAAATTCACGTATATAGGAGTGGTCAAAAAAAGTTTTCTATTCTGAAAAATCGTGTTGGTAATACTAGGGAGGTAACTAGAGTTTCATGGAATAACCATACTAAGGTGACACCTGCGACTTTTGAAAGATTCTTTAAACAGACGCTTTAAAGGTTGGTTAAAATACACACACATTTAAAAAACAAACATAGATTTTGGCACACGATTTTTGTGTACAGGGGGAATAAAAACGTAGCAAAATTCCTGCACCCTCCTGATTCAGTATGTCGTAACCTTAAACTGTTAGAAATAATTCTTAACTCCTCTTCTTTGGAATGTGTCTTCGAAAGTGTTTTCATTTAATGACTGTCTTTTTCACGGTTATTGGTTGTAGGGGAATGGAAGCTTCCCCGAATTCCAACTTAAAACGCTTAAAGCAATGAAATCCAGGTGGTTAGATTGTTAACATTTACGAGTCATAAAACATTCACTTTGAAAGATTGAGCTAATTCAATTAAATTGGCGTATCTCTTGAAAACCAACCGTTTAAGGCGGATATCAATCGCATTTCCAACAACAATGTGGTAAGAGAAGATTGCTGTTTAAAAGAAGATTTAGTGATCATTATTGTATTGTATTATTGGACTGATAATATAGGTCGTATACTAAAAAAAAAACAGGTAACCAGCGCTTATCGGGACATTGTATAGAATATTGTCTGCGCCGGCTACCAGCGTCGACTTCATTTCTAAGGATTTACCGAACGGCACCGGTTACCAGCTTTCTTTCTGTATTTCAAACGCAAGATGGCCCTCAGAAGCTGGATGTGAGAAGCCGAAAACAGATCACAGTGGCGTGCAATTGGAGAGACCTATGTCCAGCAGTGGACAAGTATGGGCTGATTTGAGCATATGGAGAGGATGAATGCCAGTCGATTATCGAAATAGATTTATGTATATGGTGATGTAAGGGGTTGGGAGTTTAGAGGTCACTTTAGAAGGAAATACTATTACATCGACCAAGGGCCTAAGTCTACTTCTGTTAGTAGCATCGCTCTGGAATCGTAACGGCAAACGTAGTACATTGCTGATTTCGTTACTTTCATTTCACTGTCGTCGTTACTAACACAGTGATGCACATCGTTTTCCGCTATAATGCCAGATCGATACAACTACGAAATGGTAGCAGACTTGGCCCCCAGATTGGTGATCTCCTGTCGTAAGATGTGGAAAGAACTCGAAAACGTAGGACAAGTTGTTTCAATGAGATCACTATCAAGATGGAAATTGATGAAGCCAAAGCGTTTTGTTAAGACCGTGACACTCTTTGGGAGACAA
>SJJU01010519.1:0-12844 GCA_012932125.1 Conopomorpha cramerella | reverse complement strand
AATATGATTTAATGAACCTAGTAATATCGCTAAATATTAGAAAAAAATAAAGGTACAAATATATGTGTAAAAAAACGCGCATTGACGTGATAATAAATATTTAAACCGGGTATTGCGGCGCAAAATTACCCAAAAATAAGCATTCAGCTTTCAAAATAATGGTCAACAATCATATTTTTCACTTGTAAAACAAATACCTACAAACTCCCTGAAACATTTCCAGAAGATTTCTTGTTATTATGATTGAATAACACATTATTTTTGTTATTCACGGAAATAGGTACATACCTACTTATTCCGTTACAACTTTAAAAAAGAATATGAAAAAAATAAACAAGTTTTCACTTTTGCAACTGACAGTACCTACAATAAGAACGTTCCATTTCCGAGGGCTCGTATTCACTCAGTCGACACTTGTAGGTAGCAGTTACGTCTGTTTGATGCCTGAACACCCCCACCGAGTAATGCACACGACTACTAGGTATTTCTTTACATCGACCCCTCTTGATTTGCGTTTTAGAACACCTAAAGAGCACGCTACGTTCTATTAAAGACGAATTAAAGTTGTTTGCGATAATTGTTTTTGAGTTAACAATTCCTTGTTGCGTTCTGTTTTGCGTAGACAGAAATGTAAATGAGACAGTTTAATTATACCATTTTTCAAGAGCCCTGACAGTTTTTAGATTAGCGCATCTTTATAAATTAAAAAAAAATGATTTATTCTATACAAAATGGCGAAATTCTTGTTGACATACATTTGTCAATATACTTAATTGTGTAAAAAAATTCAACTGGCAAGGCTCTTCAGCCGTAAAAAACGGTATAGGAGGAGATATCTTTAAAAAAATCAACATATACATGAATATTGAATCTCTTTCGTTTCCCACTATCATTGGCAGATTGTTTTTTTTTAGAAAACTTCTTATTGCAAGGAGTTTGCAATTGGTGTTGCGTTAAAAAGAAAATAAGATTCTATAGAAATTAAATTTTAATACAAAAAGGTGTTTGAGAGCTATCTTCAGCTTAGGAATATACGGCTTTGGTATACGGCGATTGTTTGTTGTTAATATATATGGCTCACAAATTTCATAGCATAATACAATAAAAAGCTTTTCTCTAGACTTGTGATTTCCAATACATGCTATTACGAACGTAAGTTATATTTAACACTTATTACCCTTTGCCAATTTTCAGATAAATTTAGCATTTTATTGAATTTTTCTGTCAGTTCGAGGAGTGCATGAATAGTGGGAGAGGGAGGAAATATTTCGACAACCATGTTATAATTGCGTGGGGTTCAGATAACCGCGTCTACTTTCAAAGCGACCATGCGTTGAGGGATTTCACGTTGGTACACTCGCTGTAAAGTTGACGTCACAATAAGCAAACGCGAGATTTTTTTTTCAAGGTTTCTTTCAATCTCGCTTTAGCTGTGTAGTCTGCAGGTATTCAAGACACAGGTAAATACGTATCTAATGAACAAGTGTGCTTCATCGTAGACCACACATCGCTCGCTGCTTAACATCAGACAGGACGGTGGTCAAGCTTTTTTTTGTTGTTGTGTGGCTCTGCAGGGCCCTGTTGTGCCCAGTATTACTGCGACCATTGCTGATCTATTGTGATCGCCACCTGGTTAATCATTTAGAGTTCAGTATTAATTTTGAGCGCCTTTACAAAAGTAAGTACTTAAGTGGTCAAGCTTATTCATAGTGTTTAAAAAAAGATGCGCAAACGTAGCTTTATGTATTGTATTAATTATTTTTTGCATTATTTATGACTCACATATTTTTTTTTGTAGCACACGATATCATTGTTTTACCTCTATCTAGCTTTTAAGGCTTCAGCCAAAATCGTGTTGATATTGTATCATGTGTTTGGTGCGACATTTAGATTCCTTATTTTAAATGAATAAAGACATCACTCATAGGTCCGTAAGATACACTTATTAGAAGGCCCAATATTTCAATTTTCCTAACCATTATTTGGACGCAACTGTGCGCAAATATTTTAACACGTGCAGTGCGCCCCAAACCTAAGGCAGGACCGCAAGCGGGCCCATCGTAGTGCATTTTTAATCAAACAGCGGTCTCTGCAGAACGCCGACACGCCAAAAATCCGCGGATTCCAATCGCCAACAGACAAGGGATTTGGTAACTGAATAAATGTGTGTTATATAGAGAGCATGGATACAAGATGATTGACAAAGGATATTGAAACGGGAGATATAAAGATGTTCTCAGGATCGAGAATAGAAGTCACTGCCCACCCCTCTAGGAGATAATCGTAAAGTGTATGAAAATTTAGTCTATAGAAATATGGAGAAACATCTGTGTCACATCCGACATGTTGATGCTAAAGCCTACTTTATCAATTGTTGTTGTAAAAATGTGTTTCAAGATTTAGCCAAAAAACAATTCATCAAATACAATTATAGTCATTAAGTCAGGAAAATCGGACGCTGTTAGGCTGTCCTAACTTGTAAACCAGCGCTGCCTTGATGCCTTCCCACTTTACGATTTCATGAAGATAAGGTAACTACATATCGAAAAAGTGCTTTTTTTAATCCACCCGTAGCGCAGCCCCCGCCGCCGCCGCCGCCGCCCGCTCGCCCGAAACGTTCGGGTCCGAGAATTCAATAATGTGAATTTATGATATGAAATTCGATTGAAGTTTATGGAAATTGCAAATAATTACGCTTTAAAAGGAATAAGAATTTTGTCCGTGAGCGTTTTGTGCGGTCATTCTGCTATACTTGAATACGCAATGAAGAGTTGGAGTTATTATAAACACATGACGGTGGAAAAAAAAGGGTTTTAGGTTACCTGAGTAGTTTTGCCAGAAGGCGGCGCCACCGGTCATGATGTCGACCGGATGCGCGGGGTAGTTCCAGGGCTGCTTGTCGGGCGTGCGCGGGGGGGGCTCCCGCTGGAAGGGCGGCGAGGCGGGCGGGGGCTCCGCGCTCGGCGGCTTGCTCTCCGGCCCGTTCTCCCGCTCGTTCTTCACCGGTTCAGGCGCCGGCGACAGATTTTCTGCAATTAAAACAACACTTATTGCCTGGAAATAGCACACATCCGCCGCGTGCCAGCTCACTAGCTCCCGACTCCCCGGTTCAAATGGTCTGCGAAACGATTTCCTGACATGGAGATTAGTACAAGCCTTCACCGGCGTTTATTCACCCTTCTTACATCACGCACTCGAACGCTATCTCGGGGCGGAAACGTCTCGAATGTACGCCGGAGCGCGAGGGGGAATACACCGAGTGCTGTTGACATAGAGTTGGTAATCGAGTGGGGTGATGTGCAGTTGAAGTGCGGGTAGTCATCAAGCTGAGCTCATATGTGTACGGACAGTTTGACAGAAGGCAAGTTAACATGTCAGGGGCACGAATAATGTAAGTAACACACTCCAAGTTGGAACTTGTTGAATAGTCTGAAGGGGATGAAATGGATCCGTTGGAGACGTCTCGATCGCCTTACAGGAAGCCGCCGTCGCGGGCACGTGGAACTATACACTTCGAACATCTTGGGGATATATCAAAAACAGATTTCCCTGCTTTAGACATGATAATATAACGTTGCGTCCTTTTCATTATATCAATCAAATGTTAGGGAAGTAGTTATGCTCATCTTGAGAGATTCATCAAAAACAATACGGCATCATCTGCATTGTGTTCTAATGTTACCTATCCTAAAAAGTCGGAGTGTAAAAATTCAAAGGAAAATAAAGATCCATTCTAGAAAGATCAGGTCTTACCAGTGACAATTCTTAGTAATTCCGACGGTGCTCCAGACTGCTTGAGGGCCTCCTCGATCTTCTGCCGCCGCTTCAGTTCAGCCTCCAGTTGCTCCTGCACGTGCTGCCGCTGCTTCCTCTCCTTTTTTAACCTCTTCTGGTACATCACTGCAAAGAATAATGTCTTTTTTAACCTCTTCTGGTACATCACTGCAAAGAATAATGTCTTTTTTAACCTCTTCTGGTACATCACTGCAAAGAATAATGTCTTTTTTAACCTCTTCTGGTACATCACTGCAAAGAATAATGTCTCTTAGATTCTAGGACAAGGCAAGGTACTATATATGGGGGTTGCCTGAGGGCACTAATCCATGTCGCTACTTAAAATATTGATTTAGGTTAATAGGTACTAACTTATTAGTTACGCTTACGATTTTAAATAAAAAATTGCGGGTTAGATTAGATTTGAATATGTTTGATGGAGATAATCTTAGCGTTCACCAGCACTGGATAAATAAATTATTCAGATAAGTATAGTGGAAATTATATTATAATAATTGTATGTTTGTGTAATTACTTTACGGATTTTTAATAATCTAGTCGTTCATATATATTTGTCACGTCTAAAACGAAAACCGTACAAAAATATCAGCGTTTATAAATGTATCCACACCGATGCCTAAAGAAGAAGAGTCTTTAAATATTCCATGTTTGTTTGTTACAAATTAAGTATAATTTACATTATAAATTATTGATTTGAAACGCATACGAGTGTAAACATCTGCAATGCTTACAAGAGCACGCGAATAGTTCCCAGAAGTGAACGGAATTCATGTGCAAGACTGAAACGAACAGTGTTTTCATTTCGTATTATCTCTTCGATGACGCTTCGCGATTATTTTATGATTGTCTCTGTCCCTCTAAATGCGATAATGTATGTCTATCCTTTTCTTTGGCGTGCTTGATTGACGAATGATTGAGCCGATCCACGTGTTCGTGGCTCAGCGACGGCGGTGGCGGCGGCGGCGCCCAGCCTCCCAGAGATGGAAGGGGTAAATCGACACGTTGAACCTATTCCAGATCCAGCATTAGCTGACCTCCACCAACAAGCTAACCCAAGCTGAATGAAGTCCACCAGTGGGCACATGATTGTATAGCTCCACGTGTCTCCTAATAAAGAATTTGTTGGTGTGAGTGACGGAACCAAAGAGGTGATATTCGAGGAATAACTAAATAATTTTCGCGCTGAGAAAATTCGCTTTGCGTTGCACGTTCTACTCTGTCGTCTCAACATGTAATTTGATTGGAGGATATTTTTTTTTACGTGCGCGAAAAGAGCTTTTTGAACAAGTTAAATCGAGAAAAATATCAAGGACAGACGGCCGCGTACACGGACTGAATTAGATATCGTCATTACTTTTCATCTTTCACATTAAAAGTATGATAAACTTAGATTGTCGATGTAACTTTGTTCCTTTGATGCGAATCTTCAGGAGTGGGTGTATATAAGTAATTTTGTTCTCGGAGTTATCATGCATTTGACAGGTTAAGGGTAAAGTGGTGTAGGATTTCTCATTAAAGATGTTGCTCTTCTAATAATGAATGTGGTCCCTTCGTCTAATGAAGCTAGGAGTTGAGGTCAGAGTGAGCATCATTTGTCTCGTGGCCCTCAACCCTTGGAACCATAAGGTTCTGCACCGACGTCAAGATTAACTCGATGAGGTCAATAACTTGTTGTTCAGAAAATAATATAGATGGCCAGTACTCGGTAAACTTTATTCACTAAACATTTAAACATACTCCTATCCAGTCTTCGTGCATAACGAAATTTTACACTATCATAAAATATTAATACAGTAATCGTTAGTCAGATTATCAAATTATAACATTCGAAAATAAAGCTACGAAATAAAAGTATCTATACTACCTTATTTGGTCATATTGTCGTAACTAGTTAGGCGCAATCTAAACGCGCGATCACCAAATTGACTTGTTAGGACTGACATCCTACGGAACCCGTTCTACGTCTCAAGAAACGCGAGCGACCGAAAAATCTGTGCCTAATGATTCGGTTAGCACAGTTGGGTGTTAAAAGGCTGGTGGTCCTCATTTAAGTTAATTTGGTGCCATTACAAAGGTGTGGCTTTGGGTTCGCTGGCTCGTAAATGCCATGGATGGACGGCTCTGTCCATCGATTCGGTCTAGTACCTCTCTGAAAAACCATTTCGCACTCGACTTGGCGTTATTTTAGGTTCTTTTCATCTCTTCTATTGTCTAATGACGCGTTGTCGTCGGCCATTATAATTAGCCGGTTTGATGAGCAACTTTGATTTCCAGCTTTATCGTGGACACTGTGACAAAATTAACGTATTTTTATTGATGATGTAGCTACGTAATGGTGTTCGTTGACTTGCCACATTTGATCTGTTATTTTTGTTCAATGATTGACGTGACCGCGGTATATCGTAATTAATGTAGATAGTTATAATTTATACTTTACTTAATGCGAAAATAAAACTTTGAAATCATTTACTTTTTTAAATAAAGTATTTGAAAAAATGTGACTTAAACATTTGTAAAATAATCCATAATTAAAAAAACTTAGTGCATTTGCAGATATAGGTATATGATGACACTGTATATATATATAGGTATACTAACAGAGGCGTGTAGTCAACTTTACAATAGACTTAGTAATCCCACATATTGTTCCCACATAATATGAGCATCCGTACACCCAACTTCAGACAGCCCTAAAATTGTAATGCCGGTGAGCTTTGATACGAACGAAACTCAAAAGGCAGGAAGTTCATTAACTCAAAAGTGGCCCATTTTCTGACGACCGACGACGGTACAAGAAACGATTGCTTCAATAACCATTGTTTCTGGAAGTCAATATTTGTCTATGGCATCGGCTTTTCTCTTTGAGGCTCATAATACGCCCAGTTGGGCTTTATTCATTCAGCGATGAATCGTAATAATTCGTTGATTGATTCTTTCTTTCGATTCGATTCACATGCTGGAACAAAAAGTTGTATGATCTTTTGTTGGCTGCTTTGTTCGGCGGCGCTTACGTGCCGTTGTTGATGTGTTCATTTTTTTTTCTATCAATGATTGAGGCCTCTAATTTTATTTATCTAGCGTACGTATAACATACTGTACAGTGAACTAAAAGAGCACGTTATGAATACACGTTATTGGCGAGTCGATGGCGAAAATATTCCGCGTTGGGGGCGTATAAATAAAAACAAACTGTCGAAATATTGAAGGAATCCGTTCAAAGGGAAAAATGCAATAAATCCCCAATACGGCACAGTATGAGAGTGCGGTTAAAAAGCGACCGACCGCTGTATGGTTTAGTACAGTCAGGTTCCCGCATATGGTCACTTTACAGCCACGCAATGTTAATCTTTCATGAGGATTTAAAATATCAACTTAAACTGGTTCCGAGATCGACATATAAGTACCTACGGTGCTTTGGTTTTTGTTCGCGGATTCCGTGGGCTACTTGCCTATGCAAATTGTATTTGCCGACCGCACTGGATAATGTCGATCTTCCATTTCATTCGCGTTGTTACGTGCTTGTATTCTTTTCATATTTTCATCCGATTTCCTTCCCCTCGCGCGTTTAGGGGTTTGCCGGAGTCCGTGACCAGTTTGCATTGAACTGGCGTGGGGGCGTCTCAGAATGGGAGGTATTGCCTTGCGGATTGCAATCTGTGGCAGTGAGATTGTCTCTGACTTTTCATTTTTCGTTTTAAAAGTCTACAACAATGGCGGAGCATTTCCGCGGGCCCCGGCGCAGCCTTTCTTACTTTGTTGTTACATCTTTTGAATTTTCTTCTTTCTTTAATACTTCCACTCATAAATGGCTGATACAGTCCCCTAGGGTTTGTTCCTCGAATAACATGTAAATGAGCCCACATTATGATACGTACACTTATATTTCAAATTTAATTCGTTGTGTTTACAATATTGCCGAGACTGCGATGTTTCGCCGCTATTATTTTTCGAACAGAGATTTTTTTTTCGCAAATGAATTCAGAAAGCAGATGTTATTGTGAGATACGAATTATGTACCTTTATTGCACCGCGTCTTTTAGTCTGATGTCTACGACCCGTTTAATGTGTTATGGTAATTTTCATATTAATATATATATAATAAGGTAATATTAATTATAAGGTATGGTTAGATTACGAGATAGGCAATAGGTGATTTTGACTTAGGAATTCTTCTTTAAATATAAAGAAAGAACTTTAAATATAAGTACTCTAACGTTTTTTTGCAATAAAAGTATCACAGATACGTCAAACATTCCTATTTTCCTAAGAATTTCGTTCATTTTACAACTACAACAGTGACTTTTCCCACTTTTGCAATATGGCGTAAATAAAATTGAAGGTTTTATGACAGTAACCCCCCGAGCAGTGCCACCTAACCGATTTAGATAAGTCTTTTTATAGTTCTTTATTGAAAATAAATTGCCTAGAATAGAATCAGAGATCGAACGAGTTCGAATGGCTTTCCGATAAAGTGGAATAACATTATGCCGAGATAAGGCGCGTTTGTCTATGGGGAGACGAAATTGTGCATTTGTGTCAATAAGTAGTCATGTACGTATGAAATATTATCCTAAAGAACATAGATATGATGCTGTACATACTGTTTAACTTGTGAATTATCGTTTATTTTTTTGTGAATACTCTTTTTGTACGGATAAAAGCGCTGGTTGCTTTGTAATGTGTAGTGTTAAAAATCTAGTTTAATCATTACATAGTATAAAACAAAGTTGCCTATTGCCGTCTGTCCCTATGTATGTTTAAATCTCAAATCTCTCAATTTTCATTAATGGATAGAGTGATCTTAGATGAAGGTGGAAATATGGAAATAATGTATATTGGCAAAACAACATTTACCGGGCAGCTAGTTACTAAATAAGTTTGTTTCTTTAAGCAGTAAGAAGCAACTATCATTTATTTCGGATCGTTTTAAATGTGTCCGATTGTTGGTTTCAAACTGTCATCAACTGTCAAATTATTAATTTTAAGTTTATTTCATTTGAAAGTACGTTTAGTTACCAATCCTATATATAAGGAAATAAATAAATTTACTCTGTTCTCATCTCACGTTTATTTCATTCATCGCGAAGTAAAACTGCTTGGAATTATCAGCACCTAATAAAATAGAAGCATCAATCAAGAAATATCATAAAGAGGAAAGTGTTTCATTCTTTACGTTGTATTTACGGGCAACACCATCTATAACTATGTACCTATCTCTATCTATCTTTATACAGACAGAGAGAGAGAGAAAAAAAAACACCAATTTTCTTCTCGCGTCTAATCCAGCGAGTCGGTTATTTCTCGGAAG
Organism: Conopomorpha cramerella; assembly: GCA_012932125.1. Classification (NCBI taxonomy): domain Eukaryota; kingdom Metazoa; phylum Arthropoda; class Insecta; order Lepidoptera; family Gracillariidae; genus Conopomorpha; species Conopomorpha cramerella. The sequence goes on along the minus strand of SJJU01010519.1, from coordinate 3,741 downwards.
TCAATAAATTTCTATTTCCTTGAGACAAGCACAATATTTATGGTCCGAGTGCCTCGTACGATAAACGCACAGTCCCAAAAGTCCCGGATTATTGTTTTACTCGTCCCCCGTGGGACTGGAGTTATGAGAGACAGTGACCTCTGGTGTCAGATAGGGAAAGACTTTTTTCTTTTGCTTCGTTTTTGTGTGTTGTTTTTTTATTCCGCTGGGGTGTTGCGTTCGGGATTCTATTACCTTGCAGCCGAAGTTATCTCGTACTTGTAATGTGTAGTTAAATGATTTTTTAAATTGAATTGAATACGGTTGTGTTTATTTATGTTTACGGGAGGTACTTACTTTCTGAATGATTCTAACAAGTCGTTGTGGCTATTGAGGCTTGTGATTTTGATTATGTCTAAACGTAATCTGAAGCAGAGTTTAAATCATGATTCAATCATCATGATCATCAGCCCATATTTGTACACTGTTGGACAATATTCATTAATTTGAATTATGATTACGATGAGATAGATGTAGTAAAAATACTAGTTACCTTATAAAACTGGGACCTCATAAAGTTAGATTACACAATTCCTTTGCGATTTAACAAGAAAATAGTATCATTCGACATTTAACGAATTCCAAAAATCCGCTCATGCGAACTACTCATAGGTAAGCGCTTCCTTTGTAAAATATCTCGAACGTTGAGAGTTATCACAGAAATATCGACCGTATGTTATAAGTATAATAAATACAACAATGGTCTAACGTATTTTCGCCAGTCGATATCAAAGGGACGGTTTACATTCCGTCCGCTTATGACCTTAGTAAAAAAAAATAGCAATTTCGCTTTATTGTTATGTTTTTTTTTTGGTTATTGTATTTCGGTAGGCAAGTACTGGTACGTGTGTCGCGACGTTACGAACCGTGAAATTTGTGATCTCTTGAAATGTGCAGTCACAAAAACCTTCTGAAACTGACACTCAAGCAACAGATGTATCGAGTCCGTTTGTCCTGCTCTAATCGTTTTTGTGCAAAAGAGACAGAATGCTGATGTGGTACTTGGTACTTTAGAATAAGTTGTCAGTTGATATGAATGTAAATGAAGTGATTTAGTTTAGATAGTTTTAAGGTGCAGTGCAAAAACATTTGAATTTATTTTGTTTTTGAGCTACTTCAGAAAAAGAGTCTTTCTCAATTCAACCGTAAATATAATAAAATTATATGACTTAATTTTAAAATAATAGGGGGCAGGCGATGAGTAACGGTTGAAGTCGGTTTTTTTAATTATTAAAATAAAATATCAGTAACGGCAGTAAATTATTAATAAAACAGTAAATTAATAATAAATAGACATATTTAAAAAATGAGAAAACAAAGAGAAGAAACATAAGTGAAATATTTTTACCATAAACAACTTTTTGTACTTTCGTTGACAAAAACGTGAAGATTAAGCACCATTTTCGACTAATATCGTTTTCAATAAAGTGCAATTCAATAAACTTTCCAATCGACATTACATTCTTTTATTGCTTGTAAAAATTGATTACAATTTTAGTGTTGCCTTCGTGCTTCTAATACCAACACAAATAGGGTGACTTTAATACTCAATATATTTAATCTTTAGTTACTGCTCGTTTTGAGGTTCAAGCAATCTTACGTAGGGTCTGTTTCCTAAAATTGTCGAATTCAGATAATTCTAGCATTAAAAATGTAATTGTGTGTTATGAATTATTCGAAACCGGAGATCATGTATGAAAATATGAAGATGAAGCGAAAGGGGTACATATGTCAGGACCGTGGAAAATGTAGATATGTAGTCTCTGCCTACCCCTCTGGGAGACAGGCGTGAAGTGTATATATGGATTAGCTCTCACTTCTCAATTATCCCATAAATATAATGTAAACAATAAATACGTAGCAAAACAAATTACAATACTAAAAGGTGTGTAAAAAAAGTCCCGGTACACGTAAGGTGTTTCGAAAACGGTTAAGGTATGTGTTTTTATGTGACATTGTATTGTATTCTAATTTTGAATCCTAATTGACCGTAAGTGTTAGGGTACAAGGACAAACGGCAACTGTCTCCCAGTTGTGGGTGCGCCCGCGCATGCTTCCTGCAAGCCAAGTGTGGTCGAAACTCTACACTCTATGCATGAATTAATAATATTGTAGATGTCGGATGGCAGGCCCTTCGCGTGCGAATGCATCGTGATCGTGAGGCTTCGTTCAATCGAATCTGAGAAGTATCGATTTTCAGTTTTTTTGATTCGCCCGCGCGCCGCCGGATGTGAGGTCCTTTTCGTTTCCGATTATAACGCCTTACCGCACGGTCCCATCTGTTGGGCTGGCGCTGTGTGAATGATTCAATACATAACGTATCTTCGATGCTAATTAGAGAGACCACATTGCCATGCCTGTGGTCTATTAGGCTTTCTCGTTTGAAGGTTTTTCTTAAAAGTTTTATTTAAGTTTACTTTGTTTTAATCTTTTGGCTTACCTACCTAAACCAGTAGTACATACATCAAAAGTGTTTCTAGGGATTAAAAAGTAATTCAGTTTTAGGATAGGATGCAAATTCAGGATATATTATATTTACAAATACTGAAATTCATTTCGATAATTTATTCATGGTGGATATATATGATATGATTAAGTGCATTGGGTACGAGGGCATGGGACAATTAGGTAGGAGACCATCAGAAGATTAGATGTTTGAATGGGTTATAATAAATTAGATTTTTTGGTAGAGCTAAAAAGTTTCTTGATCCCTAGTCACTTTTGATGTGTGTACAGTAATTCATAAAGTGGTTATCATAAAATCTCTATACTTTTTTTTACTAGAAAATATAAAGCAGTAGATTTTCTTCGGCCGCATGACGTCCACTGCTAGACGAGGGCCTCCCCCAATGATTTCCGTGATCATTTCGGGTAAAATATCAATAATAGCTACGCTTGGCAGGCGGGTTGGCGATTGCAGTGGTGTTGTGGTTTAACTCACAGAGAGCGCTTTCTCGCTGTAAAGTATAATTTTAAAGAAAAGATTTGTGGGGATATTTTAGAACTTTAGAAATATTTTCTTTACAAAAACAAAAAAAAAAAACATCAAAATCGCTTCATAAACGACGAAGACGAGACGAATTGGTAAAGGTTCCTTTTATGAAGTCCCTTAAAAATCAGCCGCAACGGTAAATTTTCTCTTTACTCTATCAATAAGGTCTAACTTCGAGTAACAAATAAACTCAGACATGTACATAATGTATAACTTGGCTATAGGTATAACCCAAGTACATAATACGAAAAATACGCATCATCGTAAAACAACATTTCATTAAAACAGTATTACGGTCCCCAAACAAACCATTACGCGGCAACCAATCACAATATTACTACATACATATATTGATATCGTAATTTTTGTTATTGTGACGACACCGTACAACGTTGTCATATAAATTAACCATAAAACGCATTTAATGCACACATTTCAGTCATAACCGTGCGGCGGAGGGTGTTTCGGTAATGTTTATTATGTTTTCCGAAAATAGACATATATTTTAAATAGAATTGGCGCAATATCGTTTCGCGTTAAGCTATTGTTCGTTAGGGGGGTTACAGTTGGAGTTGAGTAGTGGACGTCACCTGGTTTTACTCGTGCAGTTTCTGTATTAATCTTTTATTATGCTTATCTTTGCATGCCAAATATCATGTACCTACTAGTAATATGACAGTATTGTAATGTTAGTAATATGACAAAATAAT
>SJJU01010518.1:0-15102 GCA_012932125.1 Conopomorpha cramerella | reverse complement strand
ACGCGCACAGACATTATAACTCAATATTGTTCACCGGGTATATAGGCGCGAAATATAACCAAAGACAAGCTCGAGCTTACCTTTGTTATTTTACTCGACGTTTCGACGCAGTTGCAAGCGTCGTGGTCACGAGTTCAAGGTAAGCTCGAGCTTGTCTTTGGTTATATTCGCGCCTATATACCCGGTGAACAATATTGAGTTATAAATCTATTACTAACGACTGATAATAAAATACTTTAAAAAATGTAACTTATTGTGTAATTGTAAGCATCGATATTATTGTAATCTAATTATGTTCATAACTTTTTGTTAATTAATGCAACAGTGTCGACATAGAGCCTAACAAATGTAACAAATCAAAAGCTTTCCAATGATGTATCAAAAGTCCTTAGTAATAGTGTAGATACTGTTTTATAGCGTTTGCTATCTACCGCAACATGCGGTCGAAGCGGCCATATTCTGTCGGACCTAATTTGGCCAATTTTAGTGTAACAATTTTTTCCTTCGGTATTATGTTTCTAACAAATCTTTACTATCAGAGCAGTTGGCCGCGTGGTTGAAATGTACACGAATGGATGGTATGCTGGTACGTTTAGTACACACGCGTCTACTTGTCTTGAAGCGCCATCTTTTTCGATTGCGGTTGTCAGAGCAGTAACACCCATACTCGAGGATTTTTTCACGGCACGCTTCTTTCTGTGCGTCGCCGGCGTCGGTCGAAGCAGTCCAGTGTATTTGCGGGTAGCAGCTAGAGCAACTCTATAGGTTGTGTTACTGACAGTATTTGCGGGCAATCAAAAGAGATGGCGCTACAGTCGATCAAGAAAGTTGTCTAAGTTTTGATGGCACTTGCTGTGTCCCTAAAACGTCAATAAGGTATAAGTTGTTATATAGTAACAAGTAGAAAATGAACCTTAATGTCTAAGTAACTCATATACATTTGAACCTTAGGGTGGTAGTCCAGTTTCTTGGCCGTATGTCGGTACGCCTAGATTAAAGAAAAATGAAAGGTTACTAATAAAACACATCAATAGAATATACATTTCATTATTTATTTTAAAATGCATTAATTAATACAACGTCGTAAGAATCTGTACTTCACAAAAATATATACAAAGTAATTAAGTAAGCTGTAGACAAAACACTTTGCTAGACTAAAGAGTATATTTGCAACCGTTTTGGGTAAAACTTTTCTTTCTGCTTTTCAACAAGAATATTTTCAGAAAACAATTATTCCGAGAAAATTTGTATCATGTTATCCTATTTAAGTACATTGTACAATTTTTATTCATCTCAGGGTGACTCCATCGCAGTTATATTAATAGAAAACCTATTTAAACAGTTGCAAACGAAACATCACAAGTGGCGACCTCTATACATCGACATTGAAAGTACTATCTTCCTAAGAAACATATCAGTAAACAGAGGTACTACGACTTACTTAAATTGAAAAAAAAAAAAACTACTTTGTTCGGGCTAACTATTTACACAAATAATGAATAACGTAGTTTTGTGAAAGATCACAGATGTTCAATATAATCGTTTTTTTTTTTATTAAATAATTAAGCTTTTCTCTATATATTTGTTTGAATAGTAAAGCTCGGCACATATAGCGCACGCACATAGAAGCCTGGTTCACAACGCTATACACCGACGGACTAAGCTAGCACAAACGTATAGGCATCTTATGTTATAAAACCATTATTATGCGACAACACCACGCACCAGCTCCATGAACCTGATAATTATTATGGCTCCTTTAAACATCAAACTACATGCATCTGAATTGAAATATTACATTGTACGAAGGAAATATGTTAATCCAAAATCTTTAGAATTAAGAGCTCTACGGCTGAGCTTAATGTCAGCTTCAAGCCACAGTCTCAGATCCATATTCTGAAACTGCCCTCTCCTCAAGTAACGTTTGTCCCGCTCTAATCGTGTTCGTGTGTGAAAGAGACAAACTTTACTCAAGCAACGAGTGAGTACTTATTATTGTGTCAGAATACGGACATTTAAAGTTATTACAAATACACAAACAACGAGGTACATCAAGAGATATTGATATGGAAAGAGTCAGTACATATCTGTCATTGATACACGCGTTATAAAATAGCCGATTGAGGGGTCCACTTAGCCCACAAAATTAGAGCCTACGGGCAAAGTTGACCATATACATTTTGTCTTCGTGGTCGACTCGGCCCACACTGAACTAAGGGTGCGTTTATAATGAAACAGGTAACCGGTATCGACAAACCGAAATCACATACATTGACTATGAACGAAGCAGATCGGCAGCGACAAAAGTATCAGTCAGCACCGGCCCGTAGTGAATGTATGTGATTTCGGTATCTCGGTACCGTTTCTTTGTAAACACACCCTAAGTTTGCTATCAACAACGAGAAAAGATCAAGTGGAAAATAACGAATCGATAAAATTCGCGTTCTTCGTTGTTTCTTAAGAGGTTGAAAGGATTAATTTAGCCCATGAATAAGTTAAAATGACTACTTAAAAAAATTATGTGGTCAATTTAGCCTGCGCGGGCATTAATTTAGTGGAGTAAGTTGACCCCTGAATCAAATAGCCGCGTTCTGTCTTTGGTATTCTAATGCTTCGTTAGACGAGCGAAGCCGCGTGTCTGTTTCATGACAACGAGTCAGTGAATCGCTGCTAACGAATGTTACCATCAAGCGGTTAACATTCTAGAAACTTGATAAACTGATTTTTTTTATATAGAAATATCAACTGTGACGCACTTACTTTACGATAACATATAGCCTAATTTGTATGTTTTTATTACTTAATTGTTATTGTGATCTAGATAGATCATTAATTGTTCGCGGATATTATAGTTTTCATCTCATTCAATAACTTATTATAATCTAAAAAGGAAGGGTGTCCTTAATCTTCACAGTTTATGGCTACAATTACAAATATGTGTTACATTAATCGGAGGACATATTTATTTCACAACATGTATAAGTAGATTTAAACATGTAATTTCTCTAAACATAATTAAATTACTGTTGCAAAATAATTGACTGTTAAAAAAAAAACATAATTTCCCTTTAAAGCAACATGTATAACACAATATGTATTGAAGACAAAGGCACGTACTTATCAGTAAGTATGTGTTGAATCAATCACACACAACACAACGCCTCTCGCACGTCATACTACGTTTTATAAATAATTGAACTTGATATTTTGTTACTCTCATAATGTATACAAGATAAAAAAAATAACGTGGAAAGAGAAACTTGAGGTATATCGCAATGACACTACTTCGATTGATATTAAATAAGTACTTACAATGGAATAATTTGGAAATTTCGATTGTTTTCTTTTATCCCAATAGCTCATTTAACAGTTTCTTTCTGATGGAAATTTGATCCTTTTTTGTTCGAAAACGTATCAAATTTCATTAAACAGACCACCACTAAAGGGAATAAAGGATTTTTTCTTAATTACATTGCAGAATTTAATCATCAATATTGTATTTATCAGACACATTAGACAAGCGATTTTGAAGTCTGTAGCAATTATAACAGACTTAATCCTCTTACCAATAAACACGTTGTAACTTATACCGAAGTTATTACAGGTCTACAGAAACTAGTTTCTCCGTATTTGACATACAACAGACAATCTAAGCTGAGCTTGGTATAATAGTTAAACCGTGTTTAGTTGGTTCAGCAGTAAAAGTACAAGACAAAAGTTTACCAGCCGGCGGTCAAACCGTTAATATATTTTTCAACTGAACTTATTAACAGATAATAGTTTGGAATTCATGTAGTTTTAGCACAACGACTATTTATAATTATGACACTAAATAATAATCGTGTCAAACAAAGCATAAAACTAAAATAATTAATACTTCAATGAGAAAGGTTCGTGTTAGTAAAATTATTAGGAAGTGTTAGTAATTCTCATATACATTTTAGTTTTTATTTTAATTGTAGCGTCTTTGTATAGCTTGGTAACTTATCTAAACCTATATACCCGGATCAATTCACGTATAAAAATAAACATAGTAATTCTAAAAAAAAAACTTACAATCATTATTGCCTTCACTTGTGAAATGTGGTTTAAGAAAGTGTACATCGACGTGGCTGCTTGCACGAACTTGACAACTGGTCAGTATATTGTCACATCTGACTATCTACCTGAATACCCCCTCAAATACTGCAATATTTTTCGAAAATAAATTTGGTACGAACACAACCGTGGGTTTAAGAAAATAGTAGTATTAATAACGAAAAACGTTGTACAATGAATGGGTAATTTACTTTGACGTTTTTCTGACAGATTTTCGGAGAACTGTCATTACTGTCAAACTTTGTTTGCAGAACTGTGATTACTGTCAAACTTTGTTTGCAGAACTGTGATTACTGTCAAACTTTTTTTGCAGAACTGTGATTACTGTCAAACTTTGTTTGCAATTCCCCTGCAATTGTATCATATACACAGTTATTGTGTAAAGTTAAAAATGTGCTCGCAGCTTTAACGAAAAGGTTTTCTTAACGTCAATGTTTACAGGAATATTGGGTGCGAAGTAATAACCAAGCCAGTTGGAACTTTAGGTCCGATAAAAAATACATTTTGTGTCTGTACACACACACACACACACGCTCGCACACATTGTCAATCACCACTCGTTCGCTGCTAAAGAATTTTAGTAATGTGCCATTTTACTTAGGACGTCTAAAGTTGGTGCAAATAACTAGTCTTAAAAATCTCAACGGGGCCTTTCGTCGATACTGGCTACTGACATATCGCACAGTTAGAACAAAAGTGACACAAAACAAAATGTGTCATTTCATGAAATTGAACCTTAACATGAAAGTTGATGAAAGATACAAAACTTAAATTACAAAATCGGCATGTTTTCTATTGGGTCCTTTTTGTTCTAACTATGCGATACGTATGATAGAAGATACACGAACGGAACGAAACCTAACTCCATATACCTAATTTAGGACATAAATAGGCCTATTGCGGATAAATTCTGCAGATGGCGCCACCAGTACCTACCATAGGCCCCAAGAATGTTGAATCGCAGTCTACGATCAAAGAAAGTAAAACTAAAATCACCCTCTACGTGTAGAGGAACACTAGTGTCGCCTTGTGTCTTGTATTGGGAACATTCTCTTCAGGACTTCATCTATACAGAACGAATAATCTACACCTATTCTGATAACATTAGATACAGAAGTTTCTTACGCCTGACGTCGTATCAGAAACTCTTTTGTCATGTACAATATTCTAGATTCTGTAGAATGCTTTCAAAACTTTATCTAAAATGCATTGTCAGAGTACGAAAAGTAGTTCTTCACAATAAAAAGAGTATTTGAAACGAGTTTCTGATACGACTCCGGTCTGAGGCCAGCCGTCGTTAGTGACGAGTGCGGGGGACCCTACCACAACATAACAACATAGTGACTGTAAAATTACAAAAAGAAATACAAAAGTCTAAACTGCGTGCGCTGTGGTTTGATTAAACATCTCATATAACATTGCAACACAATTAGTATTAACTCAATGTGATTCAATAGGACGTTACCCACCAGTTTCTTGAAGCGTAAACAATTTGACAATCAATTTGATGTATTACGATCAACCGGTGTCAATCACAGCACTCACTCATTCCCAAAAGTAATCCCGTAGTAATTTTATTTTCGCTTTAAGACACCGGAAGGAAAGTGTTGCCACTTTTGTGAAAAAAATATTTTTTATATTATTGTGTAGCAGTGGTCCCGGGTGATACAAACAATGATGTGTTATGACATAATGAAAACACGTTACATGGCTCCTTGAAGTGTGACATGAGGCACCTAAAATGTCCCCAACGTCAAGTGTTAATTAAAAAAAATATAGTACAAAACTAATGGCCATATATTGAGCAAAATAACGAAGTGCATTCGATAGAATGGAATGTATGCTAGTGTTTTGTAGTGCGCCAAATGCAGTAACTACAAACCACGATAGTATTATAAAGAAAACTTCACGAATTTTCCATTTATAACTATATCTTTATATTGGCTTTGAATGAGATGCGCTGAGAAAGTGGTAATGCGTCATGTCTGTGCGAGAAAGAGGTAATATTTTATTTGTTTTATAACATTTAAACGTCTTAAATCAAATATCTCTCTTATGTAAGTTTACATAATTTGTCTCATGTCTACAGTGCGACGCTTCAGTGCAAAAAACATAATGACAAATACATGTGAATGATGTCGGCTGACTGGCACAGACCACGTGCCTACAGTTGTCTGGGTTGCGGTACTCTTCTTTATAACTGTTCAAGTGACTACAGAATACCATAAAATATTCTCTTTATTATCTATGTATAGTGAGGTGGTAAACTCGCACAACAAGAATAAATTATCTATAACCCTTCGTTTCCACCGGCCTGACATATATCCGCCTACGCTGGATATTCGGTATTTCATGAACAACTGACCAGCTCACTAAATCGATGTCAAACATGGTTTAGTGTTCGGACGGTGGAAAAGTTGGGTAAGACGGGAGAAGGATTTAGTAAAAAGTATTCCTAATTCAATTGTAAAGCATTAAACTAAAGCCAACCACACAAATCACCTTGCAAGTTTACCAACTCAACTTTGTAACATACTTCACGTAACGGCAAACATCGATCTCGTGTTTCAGGATCTATTTTACAGATGGCGCTACTAAAAGCTAAGATGGCGCTCTAAAATAGGAAAAACGGAACCGCGTAAATGGTACCGTAAAATTAAGTATATACAAAGTGAATAATAAATAATGGCGTGTCAACACTACCATAGTTTATCAATAATCGTTTCTGAAACGCGAGATCAAGTCAAATCTTTACTGTCATGTTCCATATAACCAGATCGATCTGCGGGGAAGGCCTTTATCATTCAGGTGAACTTTCAAACGAATCTTGTCAAAATACCCTTATTTATGATTTCAGTAATTATACATATGAATATTTTTTGTATAGTATCGTTGTTATGAATTTTGCTATTATATCTATATGTTTTTAAATAGCGTGAATAATTACACTATAATATATAACACGTTATTCCTTTTAACGAAGGAGACAACATATTTTTCATTTTCCCCGCAGATCAGATCATCACATTCTGAAGGGTCAAAAACTGTACGTATATTCCAGCCAATCAGAGCATAGATGATACCGTGTTAACATTAATGTCATACGAAAATATCACGAAATAAAATGACGATTAGCTGCGCTTTTATCACGGTACACGCCCACACGATCCGTGTGATCGTCTTAAATACATCTGTGCCCGATTGGCGGAAAATCCCGTCAGCCATAACCGACCGATTTAGACAGACTGGGCGGCGCTAGTGTAGGACTTATCTCATACGTACTGGTGCTCCAGCATGGGCTCACCCTCGTCGCCGAAGTTGTTGTGGTCGCGGTGGGGGCCCTTGTGCGCACGGAGGTGGCAGAAGTCCAGGCAGTTGTTGAGGGGCCCGCGGGAGAAGGGCGAGCGACCGCCGGCAGCCTGGAAGTGGCGGTAGCGGCCGCGGTTCAGCTGCTCGTTGGTGGTCATGCCGAGGCAGACGACGAGGTAGAGCTGGCAGCAGGTGAGCACGGCGACCCAGAAGAGGTGGAAGGCGGCGTTGAGCGCGACCCAGGCGAGCCAGGCGGAGCAGCGCGGCCAGGCGGCCGGGGACACGGCGCGGCCGTCACTGACTGTACCGCACTGCGCCGTGAAGTAGCGCGCCGCGCCGCACAGCGTCCAGCCGCACAGCACCAGCAGCGACACCAGGAACCCTATGAAGTACTGGTGGTTCTTCTCGCCTGCACAAACATAATATATCACAACAATTTCAATCCATTCGGATTTAGACTTTTTAGTGTTTTTTTTTTTATAATTATTTTGACATGTCTACACTATAAAGTTGTTAACGAAGCATTAGCGGATATGTGTAAACAGTATTTAAGTAATAAATAAAATAATAAATACACTTCACGCCTTTAATCCCAAAGAGGAGTAGGCAGAGGCACTCGCTAAAGCAAGTACCCACGGTTCACCAAGCGTATTTAACCCAACGTGACAGGGGGTGAGCCCATCGCCGTTATAGGGTTCACACACCTTGTGGTGTGCGGGGTTTCATCACGATGTTGTCCTTCACCGTACGAGCGTTGCGTTGCGTACATAGGGCTCTGAAAAAGAGTCCCATTGGTACACGTCCAGTAGCCGGACTCGAACCCGGGACCTCCCGGTTACAAGTCAAGTGTCCGACCAACTGGACCACAGACGCTCTCACTGGACCACAGACGCTCTCACTACTACTACGCTACTGTATTTAAGTAATTTATAAGTTTCTGAATAATAAATGATTTGACTTAATCCATTCGGTGCTAATCTTTGTTATGTACTTGCTATGGAATATTTAATTGAAAAAGAAGTCCGACACTACCCCGTCGCCGTTGCCATAGAGGCGGGGTGTCCATGAGGATTTCCCCACTCGTCAACAAAAAAAGAAAAGGTAGTACGTACTGTGCACGGGCACTTTGTAAGCTTCCTCCTTTTTATATAACCTATTATAATTTTGTATGTTTCATTTGTCTTTGTCACTTTTGATTTATATTGTTGTTGAAAATATGTATAATTTGGTCGAACCGAACGTGTTTTCCTCATTATTATAGGAAATCGGGTATAATAGGCCTATTCAGCAATAAATAAGACGTACCGATGCAGTTGCCGACCCAGGGGCAGTGGTGGTCGAAGCGCGCGACGCAGCGGTTGCAGACGGAGCAGTGCTTGGAGCGCAGCGGCCGCCGCACGAGACACGCCGAGCAGAAGCGCCCCGCCGCGAACCCGCCGCCGCCGCGCTCCGACACCTCGATTATTGTCTGCCAAGCGCACCCACACACAACCTCAATCAATACATAATTACTCGCCTCAGCCACTCTGCCTCTATGTATTATTACATCTTACGTACACGTAAATCCTACTAATATTATAAATGCGAAAGTAACTATGTCTGTCTGTTAAGCTTTCCCGCTTAAACCTCTCAACCGATTTTGATGAAATTTGGCACAGACAATCTTTAGAACCTCAGAAAGGACATAGGACACTTTTTATCCCTATGCTGTGGGGCACGCCACTAAATACAGGGTGTTATAGTTTGCATGAAATACTGAAACTACGCGAATGAAATCGCGAGCTGTTCACTAGCCAGTAATGTATCTTGGCAAAAAAAAACATTTTCCGCGTCAGCTAGTTCATTATGAAGATCACCTGCAAGGTGTTTGAACCTTATAACGGTGATGGGCTCACCCCCTGTCACGTTGGGTTAAATACGCGCGCGTAAACCGTGAGCACTTGCTTAGCAAGTGCCTCTGCCTATCCCGCTTTGGGATCAAAAGGGGTGATGTGTATTTATTTTTTTAAACACGTAAGATTTGTATTCTACAATGCATGTTACGAATAAACGTAACAAGCATTGTAAATTTTTTTGTTAGAATTTTTATTTTATCTTTAGAAAGCGAATATGTACTATTATTTCTAAGTAAGATAGGCTATATTTTATGCCCAAATATCCATGAGAATGTCATAAAATGAGTAACACAGCGTGGCACACCTAGTTTATTAGTTTTGTTAATGATTGAATCAACTTTGTGCATCAGATGATATTCCGTGTGTTCATTGTTTTTAACGCGGCATTATTACCTTCACCTCTATATGCATGCGTGCACATAAATGTATGTATGTAATGGACTGTAACTAAGTACTATAAGCTACAAATATACTGTAAGTGCTATAAGCAGGAAAGATTTTGTTGTTTTTTACTTCTTAGTTTCAATAAGAATCACTAATTTTGAAATAAACTACACGTAAAAGTTTTATGCACTCCCCTATTTTCCTACCCTCAGAGATAGAATTTCTTACTAAATTTTTATGGACCTACTTCGGGGTCCCTTCCAATAAACAAAGAATTATTATAATCGGACTATTCTGTTAAAAGTTATGCGTGGTATTGCATTACAATAAGTGATTGAATAATCAATCATCCACTGTTTTCCAGGTCAATCATCCTTTAGGGTTGGATTTTTTTCCAAATGTATATGGGAACTACTTAGGGGTATATACCATTTCCATTAAAAAAATAATTATGAAAATGGGGGGGATTACTCTGTAAAAAGTCGCATACCTTTTTGGTGAGTGAAAAAAATCCATCCCCATACAAAATGTCATCTCCCCATTTTTTAAACAAAATAAGTTTTTTCGCCATAGCAAACATTTTTCAAATTGACGAACCCAACAACGTTTCTAAGACCATTGCGCGGGGTCCATTTACAAATACACTCGGTAAAATATCCTACATGTCTCCAGAAGACGCAGAAATGTAGCACATGACTAGAAACATCAATAACGTTAAATAATCTCTACCTCGTGTAACCCACAGGGCAGGATATGCTCACCTTAAACTTGTCGGCTCTAGTGGCAGTGATGACCCCGGGGTCGGACCGCCACGAGCGCAGGAACGTGTACCACAGCACGGACGAGCTCGCCATGAACGCCAGCGACTCCACCCACCCCACCGCCGGACCAATGAACACCAGCCACGTTATGTAGAACCATATCTGGGTGAAATGGTTATTTCATCATCATCATCATCATCATCAGCCCATACTTGTCCACTGCTAGACATAGGCCCTTCCAATTGCACGCCACTGTGATCTGTTTTCGGCTTCTCGCATCCAGCTTTTGCCAGCCATCTTGTGTATATCAAATGGTTATTTACACACATCAAAAGTGTCTAGGGATCAAGTAAATTTTAGAAGATTGCAATCAATAATATATTCTACAAAAACTGAATTCATTCATAATTTATTATCAAAATGTGGTGATAAGTCATTGATACAGGCATGGGGAATTAGGTAGGAGACCAATCCAGAAGATTAGATTTGATTTAAATAAATTAGATTTTTTTAGAGCTAAGAATGTTCTTGATCCCTAGACACTTTTGATGTGTGTAGCCAAGAACAATCCTTCTACTGTCGAAGTAAAAATATTATTGAGATATGTTGAGCGTCCATGCAATGCAAGATTTTTTTTTTTAAATAGTAAACAAGCGTTTGACTACCATCCTGCCTGATGTTAATATGAGCGACGTGGTCTACGATGGAGCACACTTGTTCATTAGGTACCTATTTACCCCCAGTGACTTGAAGACCTTCAGACTGTACTGCGCAGGAAACACAGACTCCGGCCAGTCATTCCGCATCCTGGCGGTTCGCACTAGCACACCGTTTGGTTCGCGTAAATGGTTTATCCACCTGGTATGGAAGACCGTTTTGCCGTTCTCCTGGTCGTCCTATTGTGAAAGCGCGATGGGGGTATTAAGCTATGCAACTCCGTAGCACACTGACAGATAGGCTCGCAACCTTGCGGCGATACTCTAGGCTTTGGATCATTAAACAGCCTGTCGTCACCTATGAGCCTCCTAGCACGTCTCCCTATTGCCTCCAGAGCCTCAAGCTGGTATTTTGCTGATCCATCCCAAAGATGAGAGCAGTATTCCATACACGATGGAACTTGTGCTTGATATAATGTGTGTATTGGTAATCAAAGTTAAAAGGCCTTTGGACAATTTAGAAACATTTTATAAAAATTAAATGAACTATCTAATCTATCCATAGTATAACCTGCCATAAACCAAAAATAGTATTTGTTTAGGGTTTCTCAAAGTCCCCGAAATGACTGAAAGCAGATATACTCGTGAAGTGTGGCAAGGGAAGTTGAGAAAACAGTGCCTGGTGTTGTGTCTCTGTTTTCTTATTGATTGGGCTTGTGTGGATATTACCAAAGGACGGCCCTCCAATTCTTCAATCGTAGAACAAAATTGGTGTCACTCAACGGCCTCTAATTAACAACTTGTTGATGTCTTTCGAGATTGTAGCCCGGACCCAATTGCTAAAAAAAGATGGACTATAAGTCCTTCTATTCTTGGTGATCAGGCTGTTACAATTC
This sequence comes from Conopomorpha cramerella, assembly GCA_012932125.1. Classification (NCBI taxonomy): domain Eukaryota; kingdom Metazoa; phylum Arthropoda; class Insecta; order Lepidoptera; family Gracillariidae; genus Conopomorpha; species Conopomorpha cramerella. The sequence goes on along the minus strand of SJJU01010518.1, from coordinate 3,103 downwards.
AATAACTCCATGGGAGTGCGGACAACTAACCTAGGGAGACAAATTAAATTCACAAACCTTTGTAGCGAGGTAGACACTGAGCGGGAATATATTCTTGAGTTCATCATCGAACATGGAGTTGGAGACGAAGTGGAGCAACGCAAAGAACCCGCCCAGGAGGACAAACTTCAACACATATGACACATCCATTTCAAACACCACTCCAATTACATAGAACGCCAGGAACGGCATTATCACAACCACCCACCAGCGAAGTTTCTGGAAAAGATGTTTCCAATTTAGAGTCATAGATTAAATGGGTAGAAATAGTGTATTATTTATATTTGAAACTAGCTGTGCTCAGTGGTGACTGTTGAAATTTTGGAGTAATATACTTATAGGATAAGCATTTGTTTTTGACTTTATTCACAGCAAACATACATTTTTTTCGTGCCAAAATTACTAAAGTACAGTTATTGTATATGGAATATAGTGCTTATTACATGTAATTATTAAGTGTATCAGAAAACTTCTAACTGCTATCGAAAGTGTGTTACCCAATGAATCAAATTACATTAAAAACTTTTACAGTAAAAGCAGATATTATGTGTTATAAGAATTATGGCATTGGCAACACTTTACCATTACACCCTGTATAGTAGTGTATATTATACAGGATTGAAGGATGTTCTTAACTCAGAAAAACTAGGTTAATAGTTAGCAATAATTGACCACTAGATAAATTATTAACCTGGAAATATTAAATAATAATGTATGCGACAAGTAATATCTATACCAATATTATAAAGAGGAAATGTTTGATTTTTTGTTTGTGTGTCTGAATTGAATAGGCCCCAAACTACTGAACAGATTTGAAAAATTCTTTCACTGTTGGAAAGCCACATTATTCCTGACTAAGGGTGTTACTACACCAATTAAATTATCGTCTGATCCTCATTCAACTGTCGACTAAGGATCAACTGATTGGTGTAGTAACACCCTAACATGGGCTATATTTTATCCCCAAATACCCAACGAACATGAGTGCGGTACAGCTAGTCTACAAAATACCTTGTCATAAAGTATTTTTCTCAGCATTGTTTTCCGAGTTGCTGCTGTCTGATGTTCCTTAATCTTTTCTGTGACCTTGGCTCCGACCCACAGTGTGTCGGCATTACTCTGCATCATGGTAATTGGAGTAACTCCTCGAAGGTTTGGCACGTCCAAACTCGCATTGCCCTGAAGTTATGGGAATTGCAATAGGGTTTAGAATTGTGTTTTTCTTGGATTGTCATGACAATATTGACGGTTCGGGGTAAATAGGGTATAAGCGACAAAAACGTTAATGTGCAGGAGAGCCGTTTAAAGTTTCAAATGACTAAAATGTAGATAACTTTTTTGTTTATTATCAGATTGTTATGAATTAAAGACCATTGAACTTTGAAAAAATCTGTCTTTTCGGTGACATTTATAAAAGCAAAACAAAAAGGTCTCAAAACTGGTTGTTTAAATCAAATGAAAAAAAATAAATGTGTGGATAAATCATCAAGGGCATAAGCGACTATAAAAATCAACTTAAGTAGGATGGAAAAAAATTTAAGTAGGATGGCATCCATAACTCAATTTGGCCCAAAATGTCGCTTATGCCCTATTTACCCCGAACAGTCGATATGAATATTGGTTTATAATCTAAATTGGATTAGTGTAGATATTTCTGAATTAAATTGAAATTATTAATTTGAGCGCCTGTGGAAGGCACCTGTGGAGTGGAAGACCACAGGCGCTCAAATTAATAATTAGCAAGAGCAATGGGGGAGGTTCCAGCCACTGGATGTATACTATCTTTGTCTGTCAAAAAGGAGTGGGTGCTTGGAGACCCTTGTTGTTGTTGACAATTACAAAAAAACTGAAACATGTGTTTGTTCCATTTGTGTCCTGAGATGTATGAATCATACATCACAACAATTGAAATATACACTTGCGTCTTATCTTCTAAAACCCATATCAGTTAAGATTTAATATATCAACCTCAGAGATTACAGGCATATTTTTCTTTCAATATGTTTAATCAATAATAGTTAAAATATTAGATACAAGGACATTGGACTTCATAGTAGGAAAGATCAGTTATACTTACATAGAGTATTAAAGTTGAAATAGCAGTGTTATTTCTAGCCAGAATTGCCCAATGGAGTGCAGTATTGCCATGTGATGAATCAGTAGGGTTAGTGGACGCTCCAAGAGTAAGCAGGAGCCGAGTGGGATCTACTGCAGAGATCTTCCAGCAAGACCACATTAGAGGTGTCATCCCTCCAGCATCTGGAGAATCTGGTGACACTCCTCGAGCTACCAAATATGCTACAACAGCTGTGTGACCAAACTGTGCTGCTAAATGAAGACAAGCACATCCCTCTGCATCTCTAAGCGTAGGATCTGCTCCGGCACGCACTAACAGCACTGTGGCTTCTAAGTGACCTTGCCTGGTAGCCCAGTGTAAGGGTGTGGACTGTAGTTCGCCACCAATGGCGTCCACTATGGCACCTTTAGAGAGTAAGTACTGTATGATTTCCCGGCGATTGTTGATAGCTGCCCAATGAAGTAGAGTGACAGTTTCATGGTCTGGCTGATTCACATCCCACCCTGCTTCCACGAGTTCTTTAACACGTACAAAGGCGCCGTACTGGGTGGCTTTGACGATATCAAAACCGCTGTAATCTCGCTCGACAGGCGCTGGAGGTGGGTCCCGAGATAAACTATTGTCATGATCGTGCTGAGGTTTCCCACACTGTCCGGTGGCTGCGGCGCCACAAGTGGTTTCATACATGGTGAATCACACACTTCCCGGAGACACAGGCATTATAATAAAACTTTTACGCATAGAATAGTAATTTTAGGAATCACGACAAAGTATCCTTACATTATTGACATTTCAGTTTTTTTTATCTTGCTTAGCTTGGAGTTTTGTCTTTTGACCTAGTAAGTTTGACACATTTGTGTCAACTCGTTCCACCTTTATGAACGCACGAATGCACCATTCGTTTTTGTATTGTGGCAACATTAGTAATCTGTCATGCAAACTTCAAAACTGTCAAAATTTGTCAACAAACGAGCAAAGGAAAATTGG
>SJJU01010517.1:0-11059 GCA_012932125.1 Conopomorpha cramerella | reverse complement strand
ATGAAAGGACAGTTTGTGAGTGCATGATTGACGGTGAGAAAGTTGAACAAGTGGATGAGTTTGTATAGTTGGGATCTCTATTTACAAGTGATGGAAAGTTTGACAAAGATATTGAAAGAAGAGTGAGTGCGGGTAATAAGGTTAACGGTGCCCTTCGCAGTGTTATGAGAGCCAATTCATGTCGAAAAAGGCAAGATTGGGCTGTCCAATTGACGCTGTAGCTGGCACCTACCGATTAAAATGTAAGCGGGAGTGAAAGTTGGGTAATGGCAGAAGAAGCATAAAAAGTAAATGTCAATGGCCGAATAGAAATTCGGTCATTTGGCGGAGGCATGAAAGGGCGTGACATTGAATGACCAGCGAATAGAATAGTGTGATAAGGGAAGTTGCGGTTTGAAGGAAGACGTAGTGACCAAGATTGAAAAGGGCATGCTTCGGTGGTTTGGGCATATGGAGAGAATGGATGAAAGTCGATTGACGAAAGAGATTTATATGGGTGATGTAATGGGCCGGATGAGTAGAGGTCGCCCCAGAAGGACATATACAGACCAGATTGGTGATGTCCTGGCGGAAGGTGGCGTGAAAAGTACTCGAAACCGGAGGTCATGTATGAAAAGATGTATGAAAGTAGATGAAGCGAAAGGGGTATGTCAGGATCGTGACAAATGGAGATCTGTAGTCTCTGCCTACCCCTCTGGGAGACAGGCGTGAAGTGTATGGTATGTATGTATAAACTAAAAAATTAAATGCAATCAGTTGCTATCCTTCCATGGCATGTCGTGGAGCCGACTGTGGAGATCCATTGAAGATATAGTTTTACTCAGTACTGTACGACTGCTAGCATCTTCGATTAGAAACGTTTGACTGTGTGTATGTTGTTGTTTGTATTTGGAAAAAAATATCCATTTTCGCGATTACTGTGTTGACTGTAACCAGGAGGTCGTCGAGTCCGGCTACTGGATCGTGTCCAAGAAACTCTTTTTCAGTGACTACGGTACACACGAGCGCTTCGTACGGTGAAGGACAACATCGTGATGAAACACCGCACACCTGAGCGCAGTGTGTAACCCTATAACGGCGATGGGCTCACCCCCTGTCACGTTGGGTTAAATACGCTCGGTGGACCGTGGGCATTTGCTTAACAAGTGCCTCTGCCTACCCCGCTTTGGGATTAAAAGACGTGAAGGGTATATTGTATTGTAAAAAAATATCCTTTTGATTATTTTTATTAAATAAGTACGTGATTGGAAAACTATGGCCCCATTATGAAATCATAATAGAACAGTAAAACATAATTGAGAGATAGATTGATTGTTTATAGAAGCTTGCCAAGATAAATATCCATCCATATACAAATACATGTTCTTTAATTCTGAAGAACGCAGTCCCATGTCGATGGTCCTGATTAAGAAAGTCGGATCTACAAATCAGAACATGTTCAGGAGAGAAGATAGTTTTGGATATTAAAACTAAACTACTTGTGGTACATACTTTAAATTTACAATAGCTTATAATCTTTGGTACCTTTACGAGATGTAATATACGTATAAGTTTATAGATCTTAATATCTAACGGTGTAGGAATATACACTATTACATATTCCTGAAATTGCACTATCGACATTTTTAATTGGTACCATCGTTATATACATAGTATAAAACAAAATCGCCTCCCGCTGTCTATGCTTTCCGTGTATGCTTAGATCTTTACAAATACGCAACGTACCTATTTTGTTGCGGTTTTGTTTAGTAGTATATACATACTCTTCACGCCTGTCTCCCAGAGGGGTGGGCAGAGACTACAAATTTCCATTTGTCACGCTCATGACATACCCCTTTCGCTTCATCTACATTCATACATCTTTTCATACGTGACCTCCGGTTTCGAGTACTTTTCACGCCACCTTCGGCCAGGACATGATCTGTCTAGTAGTTTATTTACATAATACGCTGACATAATCGCAGAGAAACAGTCTTAATAACGTATTGGCAAAAGTACGTTTATTTTAATCACTATGAACGAGCGTTTGACCACCATCCTGCCTGATGTTAAGCAGCGATGTGGACTACGATGGAGCACACTTGTTCAGTAGGTACCTATTCGCCCCAGTGACTTGAAGACCTTCAGACTGTACTGCGCAGGAAACACAGACTTTTTCCGCGTGGGCTAGTTCAGAATAAAATAAAACCTTTGTGTTTAAAAAAAAACAATAGTAAGCACTAATAATTATTTCTACGTTCTCTAGTCGAGGCACAACACAAAAATGTGACAGAGTATTTTTTATAAATGTCCGAAAGAATTTTAGAGATTTAAACGTTGCGGCGTTTCCGGTAACAGCAAGGTTGCGTCTGCTTCTTTTTTTATCCGAGAGTAAAACTCAGGCGATGTACTGGCCACTTCATTTATTAAATCCTTTTTGTTTGTATGTACATCTATAGGTGGTTGTGTTGGGGGTGTATGGTGTAGTATGTAGGAGGTAGTAGTGCGCTTAGCTAAGACTAGCTGTATGTCCCCAATTTTCCCAGTAAATCAAGCACTGGGTGAACTCACACTTAATAGTTTATTCAATATACAAAGGTCTTGCACTCACAAGTAATACACAACACAATTGTCCCATAAGTATTTGAAACAGAAGGATTTTAGCAGAATACAGTTTTAGGTTATCGGTTATCTATCTAACGATTACTTTCACATTTTTCCTGGCTGAAGAGCCCTGACACTTGATGTTTTCACACAATGAAGTATATTGACATACATTTCAGCAAAAAATTCGCAGGTTTTGTAGGACTAATATTTCGTTTCAAATTGTAGTTTAGTTCATTTTTAAGATGTATTGAAAAAGACGCGCTAATGCAGAAATGTAATAAACTGTCAGGGGTTTTCAGCTATGAAAAAGGGTATAGCAGTGGCGTGCACACCATATAGGCAAAAAGACACTGCCTACCTTAGTATTTTGGCTGCCCGATCTTATAATAGAGTTATTGCTAGATACATTTTTGTTGTACTCACGACATAGGCTAACGAAGGTCCTGTGTTTTGTGGGTGAGTAGATATGTAGGTACCTATATTTCGTAAAGCCAAGTTACCTATACATAGGTGTCAATCCTTGGGGATTACTACCTTGTCGTAAAAGCCAGTGCACGCCACTGACGTCTAGAGGTATCATCTGACGTATGCAAAAACGTTTACGACACTCGAGCAAGTGTCCCAGAACATGATGATCTTCATCATCATCAACCACACGATGTCCACGTCGAGGCTCCCCGAATGATTTCCACGATCATTTGGGGGGGAAATGCCAATATGTGCCACGCTTGGCTGTGTACGTGGGGGAATCCTCATGGACACCCCGCCGCCATGGGGACGTGGAGCGAACGGGGTAGTGTCGGACTCTTACCGACTAAACCCCCACGATGACCTCCGTGTCGTGAGCAGGGCGGGTCCCGGGAGTACCCGGAGGAATTGCGTCAGGACCCGCCCAAGCGATCTGTCCGGTATTCGGACTCCGTCTCGAGACAGACGGTGACGTGTCTGCCCCAGCGACCTCCATCGCCGACGGCGGTTATCAGGTCATAGGGTAACCGCCGCCCTTCTCGGGGCCGTACAAGCAGGTGCCGGGGACCCCACACCCACGACCCCAAGGACCCCTTTTAGGACGCCTTATATGCCTGTGGTACCTAAGGTACCACAGGCCATATGGAGAGAATTGATGAAGTCGATTGAAGAAAGAGATTTATATGGATGATGTAATGGGCCGGGTGAGTAGAGGTCCCCCCAGAAGGACATATATCGACCAGATCTGTGATCTGTGTGAAAGTGGCGTGAAAGGTTCTCGAAACCGGAGGTCATGTATTAAAAGACTAGTGGACGCCCCGCGATTTCATTCGCGTAGTTTAGTAGCACCTGCATCCGAAATTTCAAGCGTCTAACTTGCGCGGTTTAGATTTTTCATACAAAAGTATTTTCCCGTTAATTCCCGTTTCCGTGGGATTTTCTGGAATTCCTTTCTTAGTGCACCCCTATGGTACCTAAGCTACGTCGGTTTCAAATTTCAACGTAGGCAGTTTGGCCGTTTGGGCTGTGGGTATGTCAGTCAGACAGTCAGCTTTTCTTTTTATTTAGTTAGATGTATTAATGTAGATGAAGCGAAAGGGGTATGGGGGTCAGGACCGTGACAAATGGAGATCTATATTATGCTCAAGGTATTTTTACACTCTGTATAGATAACCCCCAGATGCACAGAACCAATTTTAATCGCCTCAGATCCTAAATAAAACATAATATCGGAGGCGAGAATCGAACCCGCGACGTCCTAGTGGCCGCGAAGTCCTGACCACTAGTCCATTTCGGTCGTTAAATGTCACGGTAAAGAAAATTAGAGCTGAGACGAAACATCTGTTGAACTAAAAAAATCGTCTTCTTGCACATCAAACAGTAGATTTTTCGTTTGTGAAAGTTTTTAACCGACATTAAAAAAAGGCAGAGGTTTCCTTCGGATAAACTGATATGGATGATCCTTTTTTTTATTTAAAGCTGATGCTATCTTTTTGATCCAAATTAAATTTGGTTCTGTTCCAACAGCGGCATCGATGGGAAAACTACAAATATGTCAAATTGTATTGGTTAGTTCTTATTTCTTTAAAAGAGAAATAATACTCGCCTTCAAATCCCAAAATGGGGTAGGCAGAATCACAAGCTAAGCTCACGGTTTACCAAGTGTGGAAGTCTAGGTTATTGTGGTCTAAGGAACCCCTCCTATTATAAAACACTGTGCCCACTGTGCTTTAGTAACGTTTTCTTTTGAACGTGTGTCCCTTGTTGCCTATCCTTAAAAAAAACTGAATACACTTATTCTCGGAAGCAAGTAACGTTAGCTATATTTGAGGCCGTCAGCGCTAAAGTTCCCTAACCCTAGACCAATCAGTATGGGGATAAAGGAGTTTTTAGAATAATGAGTTTGACTTATGTGTGTAGATATTTTATGGACGCTTATAATTGTACAAATGGTTATTTTTTGCAATTGAAATTATGGATTCTTTAACATGAATGACTTTATTTTAATATGTTTTTAGTAAATTTACGAAGTACTTAAGTCGGAATATTAATTACTGTGGCTAAAAAGTGACCTATTTAGCGCTGATGGTCTCATTTTATCCCGATATTCCCACGGGAGCGGGATATACCTCGGGATACAGCTAGTCCAAGCCACATTCCCCCCCACTGAATCGTTGTGACTCACGCGACATTGACAAGAAAAACGTGGCGTATAACTTTAGTATAGGTTGTAAACAGAATCGCGCCTCTCTGTCTAACGTACGCGGATAGAGCGAGACAGACTGCATTCGAGCGTAAAACGTACAGTTTTAGGGCTAAGAATACAGTTGCGACATTGAATTGGGAGATGAGACTATATTTAAATCGGTATCTAACTATGTTACGGCAACGACTGAGCTTTTTTTAAATAAAAAAATAATAAATACACTTCACGCCTTCTACTCCCAAAGCGGGGTAGGCAGAGGCACTTGCTTAATAAGCAAATGCCCACGGTTCAAAAGCGTATTTAACCCAACGTGACAGGAGGTGAGGCCATCGCCGTTATAGGGTTCACACACCTCGTGGTGTGCGGGTTTCGTCACGATGTTGTCCTTCACCGTACGAGCGTTGCGTTGCGTACATAGGCTCTGAAAAAGAGTCCCATTGGTACACGTCCAGTAGCCGGGCTCGAACCCGCGACCTCCCGGTTACAAGTCAAGTATCCGACCAACTGGACTACAGACGCTCTCAGAGCTATTGCACTAATGAGTGCCTGAGTCAAAGCCACTTTGCACTTTGTATTTGTTTGTTTTTTAAAGTGTTGTCTTAGTTTTTTTTATTTTCTAATTTTGAGTATGTGTCAAGAATTAATAATACAAAATAAAAAAAATGAAATCATCCTGGACTATGAAGCTGGAAGTGCGATGCACTATAACCCTAAAGCTCATTATTTTTTCTATTGTCTAGTATTTCGCATGTTTTGAAACTGTGGATAGCTAACTAACAACCTAGTAGGTAGAACCTACCATTGCCCTTGTATTTCAGAGACGTTTAATATTATTTTATTAAGATCGAAATGAAAGTATGGGCTGATGATGATGATGAAGATCGAAATAGCAATTTAATTTAATTTTATCTACTTGATGTAGGTTAAACTGCTCTATAACTCCCAAATGAATGACGTGCATCCTATCTGTCAAATATTTCGATGGTTAACTTTAAAAGCGAAACAAAAGAAGAATGTAGCTAGTGGTTGCTAAAAAATATATTACAGAGTGTAAAAGGACCCCGAGCAATGGTCTTGGAAACGTTGTTGGGCTCGTCAATATTAATAACTTTTATTATGGCGACAATACGGTGAAACGCAAAAGAAATTGTTAATATATTCCCCGCATTGTTGCTATAGTAAAAGTTGTTTCTATTGACGAGCCCAACAACGTTTCCAAGGAACCAGTCTCGGGTCCTTTTACATGCAGTATACTATAATACTTAATACGATAATAATTATTATAAATATTGAAAATAAATACTTCAGAAGTTTGGTCGTCTTTTGCAATCTTACCAATGTCGGTTTCACATGCGTAATGTATAAGAAGCAGATTATATTAATTCATTCAAGGTCAATGAATATTCATACAATAATTGAAGTTTTAAAATCTTCATTTACGTTCATGAACCCTGTAATATTTTACTTTGCTACTTCTCCGAGACATTGGCATGGCTATTATAGATTATGATTCCAGTGCACTAGTAATAGACAAAGTAGTCATGTCCTATATACATAAATGTCGCTTTGTGTCTGGAATATATTACTTATATCATTAAAACGGAAATGAGTACTCACGTTGTGTTGATGCAGTGTTATGACAACATTGTCAAAGCTCGTGGAATTGGACAGAGCTTCCGAGCTTCCCTTCAGAAGCTCCGCCAGGAGTACAGCGTCCGGTTTCACCTCGGCGAGATGCGACGGCGACGAAAAAGCTCGCGGTTGCGTTTGAGCTTTCACACCCACCGAGTTACACGCACTAGACTTTCTTGCAGGCACCGTAGCGTCCGAGAGACTCCGCCTACTTTTGTCCACAGTTTTTGCCGATGGTGCGTCTAAAGTTCTACCGAAAGGTCCGCGTGTGAGGTGATGCCGGCGCGCCTCCACGTCGGACGTATCTGACGGGCTATACGGTGACGGGGAGGCAGTCCTGTCCCGAGAACACGAGTCGCTTTCCGCCTCAGAGGGCGAGTCACCACGTGAAGACACACCGAACTTTCTTCGAGCTCTGTAAGCATCCTCGTCACGCTCATCTGAACTCTGATGAGACAGCCTCGACCGCCTCTTCCTGAGCTCCTCTGACCGCGGCCACAGCGCCAGCGGGGCGTCGCAAGGACTCGGCGGCCCGTTCACGCACGAATCGTCTGATCGGTCGCCTAGTAATGAAGAGGTGCGAGCTTCGGATGACAGACGCATGTCTTGCAAAGATGTCTCGCTACTGTCTCGCTTGCTGCCATTTATCGATGGGGTTTCTTCTTCTCCGCCATCGTCGCTGGGTATTGTAATGTATATCCCTTTTCGTCTGCGGGTTTTGTCGTGCGTTTTCCGGCGCTCCCTGCAGCCGGGCGCGGCGGCCGGCGCCGGGACGGGCGCTGCCGGCGCGGGCGTCGAGGCCACGCCGCGCAGCTGAACCTCGGCAAGCAGACTTGCCACTTTCTCACTAGTTATAGTCTCATCCTCCTTGTCTTTATCTGTGGAGCCATCGGACACGGCGTCCGAGCGAACTGGCTCGTCTTGCGACAAGTCTTTAGACCACTGTTTCACTATACACTCATACACTGGCACTGGAATAGAGCTCTCTGACAGCTCTCGCTCAAGAGGAAACGTCGTAGCACAATCACAATCCACATTGACACACGAGTTCGAAGGAGGATCCGGTAGAGGGGGAAACGCAAACGCCTGCGCCGGTTCCAGAGGTGATGTTCCTTCGCTATGAGCCTGTGCGCTGTCTGCTTGCGAACCGTCACTGTCTTCTCGAACTTCTGGTAGAAGACGATTTGACATCAGAGCCGGTAGGCTGTTGGCACCGGCGGGACCCTGTTCCTCCACAGGCGCCCCTCGTTTCGGTAAGGGGTGTGTGAAAGATCTATTGCTATGAGAGTTCACAGAAGGCAACCTAGGAAACGGTGACACGTTGACCAGTAAGCCTTCATCCGATCCGACTGCGGAGTCCACCGACGCCACAGAACCACCCTCGGTCCCGGTTTCCTCTGTAGCCAGGCTGACGGACTCGGGCCTGACGGAGGACGCACAGGGTTTCTCCTCCTCGACTTTCGCCGGTCTCTTACCGAAGTCGAATATCGATTGCTGCCGCGGCGGCCCCCTGTAATACTTCTCTGGCGAGAAGTCTCCTTGGGAGAACGACGCGCTTCTGTACGGTATAGTCTTCTGCGCATACGAGCCCACAATCGACCTGGGCTCGACCCTGACGAGCGTGATGTTGTCGGCGTTGAACTCGTCGGTGACGGTGGAGGCGCGGTCGACGGAGAAGCCGCGCGGCGGGCTGTGCCGGTGGCGGCTGCGCGGCGGCGGCACGGGCGGCAGCACGGGCGCGGAGTGCGGCGGCGGCGGCGGCGGCGGGGGCGGCGGCGGCGGCGGCGTGGCGCGCGGCAGCAGGCGCTGCGTGAGCTCCTGCAGGCGCTGGTGTCGCGAGGGCCGCTCGTCGCGCGCGCCGCGGCCCAGGCGCCACTGCAGGCGCTCCAGCGTGCGGCGGTCGGGCCGGGCGCGCCCGAGACACGCCGCGACCGCCTCCTGCGAGCAGCAGCGGCACGGGCAGGCGCGCGGCGGGGGCGCTCTCCGCACCGCGTACCGCACTGCGCCCAGCGTCACGTACGGCGACCTGCACAGACGACCGTCTCGGTTATTTACGGAGCGTGCGCGCGCGCACTCGAAACGCTTCGCATCGAATGCGACAAAATTAGACCGGGAGTCGCTCCCCCCGCACCCCCGGCCCCGGATTCCGAGAGGAATCCCCACGAGCGACCCACTCTGCTGATGCTTTCGTTTTGGGAATTATCAAAACATGACTCGTGCGATTCTTTGAAGTTTTCATTTACATCGGCGGGAGCATATAGTTTTGATTGGCTAAGCGTTTTAGTTATTCCGTGCACAAATGAAAACAATGCGGTACATATATTTATGTAAACTTATAGTATAGTTTTTCATAGGCTGTCGTTATAGCGGATGGCCGAGGCAGGTGGCAGACAGACGGAAGCCATCGGGCTATAAATACTGCTACTAGCGTTTGATATTTTGGCGACAGCCAGTGTGTGGTGTTAGCAATATTTACGTTTTATGAACTTGGCCACCGATAGAAAGACTATAAAAAAGAAACACTTTGTTTACCTAATGTGCAATGGTCGTCGAGGGGTTTCAGGTTCAGGAAAACCAAAGTGAATTATCTAATATTTAATTAACACAGTTTTTGTCCAGTGTACCCTACATCGCGCGGTGATACAACACTGTTTCCGAGAAGTTCAGTCTATATAAATTGACGCCTACATTACCATTTTCTAAGAATATTGGCCACTGTTTTGCACCGATATAGGGATTAGAGTGGTGGGACAAGGACAGACGAAGTCGGGTAGGCGTTGCCTGTTTACCAAATAACTAACTACCTACCACGTTAACTGTAAACACATAATATTCTGTTTAAATACTACTCAAATAAACATACCGCGAACTTCCACTATGAATGACGAGTGTTGCATGGTACCTTATTAGGTGTGGTGATGCGTGGTCCATCCGCATTTATTCCGTTCCCATGGGAATTTCGGGACCTTGATGCCAATTAAATGAATTTCATATGACTAAGACGTATGGTAAACCTCTCAACAAACTATGACGTTAAGAGTCCATCGTAAGACTATTTACCTACAAGCATTATAATATCAATATCAATGGGGAATTTCTGGGGAATCTTTGACGTTTTTCTGACAGATATTCTGGCGGAGAATTGTCATTACTGTCAAACTTTTTGTGGAAAGAATGACAGTAACGACAGTTCTCCGAAAATCTGTCAGAAAACGTCCGAGAAAATTCCCCATTGATATTGATATTATAATGCTTGTAGGTAAATAGTCTTACGATGGAATCTTAACGTCATAGTTTGTTGAGAGGTTTATCATACGTCTTAGTCATATGAAATTCGCCTACTTTAAGTAGGTCACCTAAATATCGCCACGTAGCAGAATTTTCAATAATTGTGGACATTAAACAACGGGCCATTCTCTGGAAACGTGTTTTATGCTTTGTCTGACTCTAATGTCAAGTGTCAAAGAGAGACGAATTCCCCTCAAGCATTACACAGTATTGACGTTTTTATTCAGAACTATTGGACGCGATTTCATTCGCGTAGTTTCAGTATGTCATACAAACTATATCACCCTCTATACTGCACTAAGTCCCACAAGAACGGGATTAAAAGCATCCTATGTTATTCTCCTGGTTCTAAGCTACGTCCCCACCAATTTTCTGCCTAATTGGTTGAATCGTTCTTGAGTTGTAAGTGTTGTAACAAACCCGTCTTTGTTTTATATATATATAGATAAGGGCACTAGATTTGCGGCCACGAATAGGACAGAGAGCCGAGAATGGCTACACCCCCAACAAGAAGCCAAAGACAACAGGCCGGCATTGGCGGAGGATGACAATAAACTCGTCTTTGGAGAGGCCTAAGTCCAGCAGTGGACTGAGGATAATCACCTGGTAAAATCGCGTCGTTTCCGAGGTCCATCTTGAGGGGAGCGAGGCCTCGTGTCGGTCGCCATGTGGTCACGTCACGCCTCGCATGCTGTTCCCCGGACTCTGGGTTTACATCTGGAACGAGATATTTTGCTGGATGAGTTTGGTGATTCAAAATCATAACATTGAAATGACACATGGAAAACAAGCCGTGTGGTGACGGCGAATAGAATACATGTGTCACCACCCCAGCCCAACTTTTCCCGTCATGGGGGTCGTAAGAGGCGATCGAGGGAA
>SJJU01010515.1:0-14530 GCA_012932125.1 Conopomorpha cramerella | reverse complement strand
GTGAGTGATGTCTAGGATGTAAACTGTGCTAATCAAACGATAACTACACCATTAAACGGTTTACTATTTATGTTTATATCTGTTTTCACTCCAGTAAATAAAATATGTATATCTCGAGGTGTATATCCACAGGTTGGTAAAGAAAAACATGGTAATCATGCTACCGGCCAAGATATAAGATATAAAAAGGTGTATTGACCGTATAGCAAGTGTATATCTCCCTGATCATTTGTTTAGGCTGGAGTTGCAGTAGTTCAATTCTTCTAAGAGTCAGGAACTGCACAGCAAATAACCGAAAGTCAGGTGACTGTGTTAAATTTTCTTGATTTTCCTTAATCTTCATGTGATTTTAACACATACATAAGCCATTGGGAAAAATGGAACCTTTACAGGCGGCACCATGCCTCGGTCATTTTTAGAGGATAGTTAACCAGTTCACCATCTAATGATAACTTTCGCAGTTTAGATATCATTTGGGTATATTTTTCTATGTATTTATTTTAAACAAGCCTTTGACCACCACCCTGCCTGATGTTAAGCAGCGATGTAGTCTACGATGGAGCACACTTGTTTATTAGGTACCTATTCACCCGGGACTTGAAGACCCCCACTTACTGTACAGTCTCCGGCAAGTCATTCCATATCCTGGCGGTTTGCACTATGAACATTAAATTGTTGTAACTCTTGGTTGTCCTATTGTAAAATCTATGAGGGTTCTAGGGTATGCAACTGGGTCGGCTATTACGCCATGTATAGAAAGAAATGTATGTGGTATTGTCTGTTTGCGTCTCAGACTATTGATGTACAAGAAAATACTTCTTACTTTGTTTCACCAATACCGAAGTTCAAGAACCCTACGGCAGATCTTTGCGGAGGACCCAATAAAAGGGGAGCAGTCGATAGCGATGAAAGCAAAGATCAGCTTTCGCTAAACAGGTTTAACCGTTGGCTGACCTCCGCGATCTTATTGTTCATAATGAGTCGTCATACAAAGAAACCTCAGAAGGCTGGACCTTTCACTGTTGAAAACTTCATAGCCAAGCAGTCCATGGAAACGCCACGTTTGTGTATCTCACGTGTCCATTTCCTCGATAAACAACTGTATGTCGCGAGACGTTATCGATGTTCACTTGTTATACAGATCATACGGTATTTGGACCCGCAATAGAAGGACTGGTCACAGAGCAGAGCTTAATATTCTTGAGCTCTGTGTAGGTTAGGAGGAGTAAGAAGCCTCCGCGTATCGTTATCGGTGCGTTTTATTTCTGCCATATTATGAGGCGTGTATAGGGTGTTGTTTTTTTAAATGTAGAGCAATTTGCGAAAAACATTGAGAACTGTATATGTCTATTTCAATGATGAATACATGTGATGAGATGTTCGTACACATGACTTCATAAAAATATAAAATCACTTCTGTGATTGATTGTGTTTGTGGTTGCTGACAACTATGTATGTATGTGTTAATGTTGTTTTATTTTTTTTTTATTTATTTTATGTAATTATCTGCTTTTTTGTTTTTTGTTCTCTCTTTTTGTTGTTTTTTTTATATGTCTTTTCTTCTTTGTGTTACGTGTGTTTGCGGCACCACCGCCATAATTATGAAAATAAAAATCCTTTTCTTTCTTTCTTTCTTTCTTCTTCTATGATCCTTGGTGGGGCGGAAAGAATGCTTTCGAGATGTGATCTCTTACGTCACTTCTAGCCCAGCATTGGTTTAAATGTGCGTGATGATATCTGCGATACATGATTTAGTATTTCATAATATACGTACTTAGAGGCTGTTTTTGCATGAAACCAAGTTTGTACCCGTCTAATATTTACTGTGTTTGCAATTTAATTTAGGTAATTTGATTAAACTTCTGTTGGCCAAAACACTATCCATAAAATATCATTTCTACATAACTACTCTGCACATACACCAACAGCTCTAGCAAGGGCGTCAAGAAAGACACGACATATAACAAATACGCTCTGTGATTGGCTGCTATGTCACACATCATGCAACTTGCCTTGTTTCAACCAAACGTAGTGACTGATATGTCTTGTCATTTCTTTCTTGGAAACCTTTGCTAGGGGGGCTGAACACCAAAACATTAATAACCTAGGTTATTGGAGTTATGTTGGTGTTCATATTCCCGTATTCATAAAAATAAGAACACCATGTACAGTGGCGCTTGATCCACTATGCGCTGGCGCATAAAAACCGCGGCGGGTTCGCAACCGCATCACTTGTGCGTGTGTTGTGGAGACGCCTGCCACGGTAAGTGCGGTTTTCGCGCGCTAAAACACGTGCACTTTTTTTTCTTTTCTGGCCAATTAGTGTATTTTGTTCGTGCTAGTGACATATTATGACCGGCCAGCATTAGATGAAGTATTATAGTGTTTGTGACCTATTTTATCGGATGCGTTTTAGATAGATCAATATTTTGATGACCACACCATATATCAAGTTAATTTGTAAGTGAACTGTGGGAATTTGTTTAGTGAATGTCTCTGCCTAGCTCAATTCGGGAACAAGTCATGAGTGTGAATATTTGCTTTAAATTAAACTTCAATGAGTTTTAGAAATTAAATTTAAATCATATTTAATTCGTAGATCCGTTGTTGTCTACATGCCTATTATAGTGGAGTTGCTAAACAGTTTTGATTTTTTTTAATAATAATGAAAATTAATGTCAAAAAGTAGAACAAAAGTTATAACTAAAACAAGTTGAATGAAATTGAATTGAAATGAATTGATTAATTTTAATTAAATTAAAATGAATATTAGGCATTTACATTTGACTAAAAGTTATTAACTTCAGATTTCAATAATTTTGAATATTAACTGCCGGAACCGGTAACATCAGCGTACATTCTATTATCTTATGAAATGGTTTTGTTAGTATCACTTGTATTTTTATACTACGTTGTTACAAAAGTTATTTCATCTGTTACTTAGTTCGTTAGAACTCATAACGTCTGTTTATTAAGACACTCGTAAAAAAAAACAATAAATATTGTGATTAATTATATGTACAAACAACAAACAAAAACTGTTGTCATCTATGTAATTCATACAATAACTTCCTTTTTTTGGAAGCTCCAATCGTCATGAGGTCTACTGCTGGATAGAGGCCTGTCCAAAGGCGTGCCACAATGATCGGCCTTGTGCCTTTCTCCGGAGATCTATGAAATTTTAGAAGGCACATTTTACCTAAAAATGATTGTGACTCAGTTTTTACTTAAACGCTTTACGAATGTCTCTAAATGAGGTAGGCATAGACAATAGGCCTCTTACTGCTACGACTGTGTGCTTATCCATACTGAACAATATTTTCATATAAAGGCACTAGCAAACCCGGCGAACTCCGTTTCGCCACCAGATGGGTTCGTTTCGTTTACCCGCTTTTCTGTTGAATTTTTTCCTGAATTTTCTTTGCTGTAAACCTCACGGAGCCCGAGACCTTTCCAAAGAATGCAAAACCGTGGAAATCGGTCCGTGCGTTCTGGAGTTATAGCGTCAGGGAGGAAAACCCGACTTATTTTTATATAGTAGATATCAGTTTTTAGGATTTCGATTTTGTTAGTTTCGAATTCAGTTAATTTAGTCTCATTGCTATATTCTAATTCAGTGTCTTTCATATTTGAGCCCACTTCGAGATGAAGCATTTTTCTGAGTACGTCAGATTCTTATTACAGGAGATTAGGAGGACGTTGGATTAGTAAGAAGTATAAGTAATACGGGAAAGAGCAGCTCAGTCAGTTGGTACTTTTTATGATTTGTTACAAAATGTAATCCATACTTATATTTGTTACTATTTAACCTGACACGTTATTTTATCAGTATACTTACATTTTAAACAGTTACTTCTCTGTTATTAAATACATATAAACCTTCCTCAATAATCATTCTATCTACTTAATAAAACCGCATCAAAATTGTGTAGTTGTAAAGATCTGAGAAAACATAAAATCGGGAGGCGACTTTGTTTTATACAATGTATTGATGTATGATTTTTTATGTCATACTGACAACACAGGTGAAAATGATGGGCAAAGGCTAGTTTATTACATTCGAATAATCATTACTGTATTACTTTGGAAAATAAATGATTATTATTATTATTATTATTATTATTATTACTAAAGAAAGAAACGTTTGAAAATAGAATTTACTTACCACGCTTCGCAATTAACTACTTACATACCTACTTAGCCCAACCTTATTGAAACAAATTATTGCCTACCAGTAAGTATTTCAATGCAAATATAATTCTGAAAAAAAAAGAAACATTTGAACTTAGAACGGATTTAAAAATAGAATTAACCACGCTTCAGCAATAAATCACTTAAAACCGGATTATACCGGTAGTAATCTTCGCGCGGAGGTCAACAGAACCTAATGTTTACAAATTTCACTTTCTTCAAACATAAAGGAATAGAATATCAAGTTTCATTAGTGACAATTTCTGTGCAAATCAAGTCTTTGCAAACTTGCCTTCAGAGAAAGTGTTTGTCCTTTCTGCTTTCATAGGTTTAACTACTTAGGAGTCGATTTTACGAGGATTTTATTGTAATGAAGTAATATTTATTTTATACTCTCTAATTGGCTCACTAAAAACCTTAAATGCCGAATAAGGTTTGCTTTCTTTGGGTACATTTCCATAGTTGTCGCTATAAAATTGTAGCGAATTTGGCAACAATTTTTATAGTTATTTAATACTTTCACTGTTTACGATTTTCGAATTTATTATGTTTCAGTATAATAAGGTCATAAAATATAAATTAGTGTACTATGTCGAAACAAAAAGTAATATTGGCGAATAAAATTGGATAAATAGATAACGCAGTGTTCTTTAAGAGAGAAAATAAAAATCAGAAGATAAAGAAAAAAGAATACATTAATGTTTTGGGGATTAATTTTAACTAAATCAATGGGGAAATTTCTTTGACTTTTTCTGACAGATTTTTGGGCGGAGAACTGTCATTACTGTAAAATTTTGTTTGGAACGTATGACATTACTCTATACCTGCCTAAGTATACGTATAAGTGACCACTAGTCAAGGTCGAGTATTCATCATTTTCAATTCACCATAATAACTATTCAAAATTCTTCACTGGACCCATGAAATTGTGTAACATCACATCGAAAAGGAGCGGTGTTAGGTATTTTGTTAATTTTATTATGCAGGGCTCGTTCCCCTTTCATTATGATGATTGTTTAGCAATGACCACTCATTGGCAGGCTCTTTGCGTACTTGACAGTTATCCGATGGTAGGGGCTCCCCTACGCCTCGAGGTTTCCGATTAAGTAAGGTTTATTGACTATTGTGCTACCGTCATTTAAATTCCTCATCAGCCCCGGTACCATGAGGTCTTATAGAAATATTGTTCTCGCTGTGTGACAAGGATAGCGCTAAACGAGTAGTATAACACTGTCACTGTCATAGAACCTAAACAAGAGCTCATGGTAGGGGGGGCTGTAGAACAGAAAATAGGGCCGTCGTATGGTGACAGCGAATAGAATACATGTGTCACCACCCCAGCCCAATATTTCCCATCGTGGGGGGTCGTACGATGCGACCGAGAGAACTCTCCAGAGAACGGGCGCAGCGCTCTCTGTGACTTAAACCACAACACCCAAACTGCCAAGCATGCCGTTTATTGGCATTCCCACCATTCATCATCAGTCCATGATGTCCACTGCTGGACGAGGGTCTCCCCCAATGATTACTATGATAACAATAGAAATGACAACCTTCCGATTATGCAGTTAGTAAAATAAATATAATAAGCACAGCAGCACTTTTTATGCACGGCAAACAAAAATGTTTCATCTTGTCGAAACCTTGAATGCATAGTCTGTTGCTCATAAAACATTTAAGAAGAAGACTTATAATTGATGGTACCAAAACGTCACTCATAAATCGATTCTAAAATAAATCGAATAATTCCAATATTGTATAGCACTACTAGTCTAGGCTAGGCATGTCAAACGACATATCAGAAGTTGCTTCTTAGACGAAGCCGACTATAATGTCAATAATGTTTTAACTGTTTATGAATATAAAAATAAATACACTTCACGCCTTTTAATCCCAAAGCGGGGTAGGCAGAGGCACTTGCTTAGTAAGCAAATGCCCACGGTTCACCACGCGTATTTAACCCAACGTGACGGGGGGTGAGCCCATCGCTGTTATAGGGTTCACACACCTTGTGGTGTGCGGGTTTCATCACGATGTTGTTCTTCACCGTATGAGCATTGCGTTGCGTACATGGGCTCTGAAAAAGAGTCCCATTGGTACACGTCCAGTAGCCGGACCCACGACCTCACGATTACAAGTCAAGTATCCGACCAACTGGACCACAGACGCTCTAATATTATTAAGTTGGCACTTAACGTTGTTTATGAATATGGTGGTCAGTATTGGGAAGGTATGTAGGTAATTTAACTAACTTTCGTTCATGACCTAGTGTAGGACTAAGTACAATGTTGCTTCACGCCTGCAGTCCATAATAGACCTACAGCCTTCCGATTTCAATCTTAGTGACCCCATCACTAGGCCATTGCCATTCCATATGAACAGTGTTTAGTACCCCCTTAGTCACTGCAGACCAGTATGGAACAAATAATAAAATGTAGGTACGCATCTATAACCTATATGGATGACAAAAGACAGGCGCCCAATTCTGCAAAATTAAAAACCTTTTTAGTGGTATGTTGGCATACTTACTGCGCGTAAATGGACACCGAGACATGTTGATAGAAAAGTTGTCGGCATAATGAACAACTTGGATCATGGAGACAATAAAAACTGTTTTAACTTCTCCAAACAAAATAGTTTTTTTGCCTCGGTAGATAGATAGATGATTGATGATAGATAGATATATAACACATACATGAAATTTTGTCGGGGAACACATAGATCATCTTGTCAGTAGACGTGATACCACTTGTCTTGACTTGAGTGTCCACCAATCTGTTATTTTTTAAATATTTGTAGACTTAGTTGTGTGGTGACGGTGAATAGAATACATGTGTCACCACCTCAGCCCAACTTTTCCCGTCATGGGGGTCGTAAGAAACGACCGAGGGAACCCTCCAGAGAACGGGCAGCAGCGCTCTCTGTGAGTTAAACCTCAACACCACTGCGATCGCCAACCCGCCTGCCAAGCGTGGCGATTACTGGCATTTCACTCCAAATGACGGATCTCATTGGAGGAGGCCCTCGTCCAGCAGTGGACGTTATGTGGCTGATGATGATGTAGACTTATCGATAAACCGATCAGTGTATCTATTGTTCAGGTACAGGTATGATTCAGGTACGTGTAGTGTTGCCCTCAATTTTAATTTTAATTTATGGTTCCGTTGAACGAGAACTGATTGTATCGATATTTCATGCAGTAATTTCGATAATATCGATGCTAATTATTGCAAAAACGATCTTATGCTATACCATAACATGGACTCGGCAGGGCAACATGAAAGTGTCGCTCTAGTAAATAATAATGAAAATACAGTCCACGCCTTTTAATCGCAAAGCGGGGTGGGCAGAGGCACTTTCAAAGCAAAAGTTCATGGTTCACCAAGCGTACATAAACCAACGTCACCTGAAGGGAGCCCATTGCCGTTATATAGTTCACATGCCTTGTGTTATGTACGTTTTATAACGTTGTTTTCATTTACTCTGTAAATAGACATAGACCCATTGGTAGGCGCTTCTTATAGCCGGCCTCGAACCCACAACCTCTCGATTTGCAGTCGAAGCACCCGTGTTGAGATGTTACGATCTCATCTTATATCTAACTAGCTGACCGCATAATGCATATTGGCAAACGTTGTTTTTCCAATATACATTATGAACAGTGCTTCTCTACTGTTATGTACCTATTGTACATCTGAACATTCCTTCCAACGTCCGAAAATCCGTTGCGTAGTTTTAAAGATCTAGATCTATACAGACTGTTTTATACTTGTATGTATATTGATTGTGGATAACAATATTGAGTGTTTTATAAACCGAATGTGGTGACTTGTTATTGGCTTGCTGTGGTATTTAATATTTTCTATTTGTGTGTATTAGCTGTTTTTTATCTAATAAAGTTAAACAAAACTAAACTCATTTATTATTCAGAAACACATTAAATATATAAATAAACAAATAAATTAGCAGAATAAGGCCCCAGAGGTCGGTGCCTCGAGTGACTGAACTCCCTATGCGCTTTACATACAAAAACAGACGCGACCGCAGCCCGTTGTTGCCGCGTATATTTTCGCAATGATATAATTCCACTGGCGGCCATTTTGTTAAAATTGTTAATGTTATGTTGTGGTGAAAACAATTAAGTGTTTTCCATTTGTAGGCCGTGTAATATAGTTTGTAAGCTAATGGGCTTTTTGTTTTTTAATGCATTTCGTTGCAAGGAAAATGTTAACTTTCAGTACGAAAAAGCGCAACTGAATTTTCGTGCTTAATTTTTCTACCTTCAATGTAACAACTTCAATACAAAGTGGTATTTTGTTTACAATTCAATATCGCCTATTTCATGAGTGTATTAATGCTCGTTTTATAATTAAGCATAATGTAATACAAAGTTACACATCGCTGCTTAACATCAGGTAGGATAGGGGTCAAAGGCTGTTCATTTTTCTAAAAAAGTATTTGTACAGGACGGCGAACCTCGCTTTGGGATTTTTAAGGTGTGAATTAATTACTTTATTTTATTTATACAGGGTGGGGCCGAGGACTTAAACTAAGACACCCTTGGCTATTTAGCTATAACTAATGAACTAA
This sequence comes from Conopomorpha cramerella, assembly GCA_012932125.1. Classification (NCBI taxonomy): domain Eukaryota; kingdom Metazoa; phylum Arthropoda; class Insecta; order Lepidoptera; family Gracillariidae; genus Conopomorpha; species Conopomorpha cramerella. The sequence continues at coordinate 5,749 of SJJU01010515.1, read as the reverse complement.
TGATAATGTACTATCATCGCAAATTATCGCTTAGGAATGTGTCGTAGTACGAAGGCATCGCCATGTTAACTGTCAGAAAATGTTTGTTGGCAGCAACTGTCAGTGAGGTGTGCAGTTACTGAATGCTTGTTGTCCATTGCTGGTAGGATTAATTTTGTTAGAGATGGTGCATTTGTTTTGGAATCATTTTCAAAACTTTAGATCAGTTCTACCCTACGTGATTGCTGACAGTCTTAAATGCTTAAGTTTGAGTTTTGGGCCCGAGTTGCGGCCACCTCGTTATTAAATAATTAGATTAAATAGACATTATGATTATGGAGAATATTGTTATGTCTCTCTCTCTTTTAATGGGAATTGGGTAACATCCAGGTTTAATTCAACTTATTGTTAGTTAACTGAAGAGGCAATAAAAGTTCTTCACGTAGGACGTTGGGTCTCCATACTGGGAAAATATTACAGACGTAACTCATATACGTTATTTAAAAATAAACTCTGCATTAAAACAGTAATCACGTTTTTGGACTTGCTATCTGAATATTACAAGTTATACGATTTTTGTAATTGAAGAGGTTGTGATTTTTACACAAAATTAAATATATTGACATATTATACGTAATATTTCATCATTCATTTCGAATTATTTTTATTATAGTTACATTTAGTTGCAGTTGAGTTCGTGTTTTAGGATCTATTCTTTTTAAACACGATGAATAAGCGTTTGACTACCATCCTGTCTGATGTTAAGCAACGATGTGGTCTACGATGGAGCACACTTGTTCATTAGGTACCTATTACCCGCGACTTGAAGACCTTCGGACTATACTGCGCAGGAAACACAGACTCCGGCAAGTCATTCCACATCCTACGATAATGCGGAAATGTTATAAACTTGCTGGGATCTTCAGCCGTGATGAAAATGGTCTAGTGTCCGGATATGGTCCATCAGTTTAATTTTCAGAGCCTATGAATTTTACGTAACGCTCTTCCACATACACATCATGAATATCCGGCACACCATAAAGTGTATAAACCGATATAGCCTCACTCCTTTTCACATCGGGTTAAATACGCTTAGTAAACAATTGGTATATGTTTCGCAAGTGTCTCTGCCTAACCTGCGTTGGGACTAAAGAAGTGCGTGGTTTTTTTACTCTTCTTTTAATATTACGAAACTGCTCTAGTTGCGTAACTCAAGGCATCTAACATCCTTCATACAGTATTTTCACTGTGTACAACATCATTACGTAATTGGATGACGTCTAATACAACAACAGCATTTCACACAGAAAGTCGGAACTAGGATGTTACAGAAAATGTCTATTGTTTTAAAAGAATGTCCGGTTTTCGAAGAAATCTCGCTAATTAGAAATTGTCACGTATTATCGTGGAACAATAACGTTTTTTCTTGTTGTTAGGATAGCTTATTTACTTTGGTTTTATCTTATTATTAATTTGGTGACTCGACAAACGTTACTTTGCCAATATACAATATTAATAGTGTTTCTTTACTATTATAAACCTTCCTCAAGAATCACTCTATTTACTAAAAAGGCCGTAAATTTAAAGAAGTATACATAGGTATAAACAGCGGGAGGCGTATTTATTTAATACTATGTATTGGTATACTATGCTTTATTGTTATACTATGATGTTAAGTTAAAAAGTCTTTTGAATATCACAAAGCCCTAGAAATAAGTTTATTTGAACTAGCCAAATAGAGCACAAATTTCTCTATTCGATTGATAAAATAACTTTAAAGAAAGAAGAAAGAACCGGCTTCAACTTGTAAAATAAAAGACGTTCTAGTTTTCTCGTTGTCCTTGCTGAACCAAATGGGACCACACGGCACTAAATAACAAATCATTATCATCATCATCATTTGGACATAGGCCAAATAACGGTCCACCCGATGAAAAGTAACAAACATTAAAAAATACAAACAGAGAGTAAATAGAGACAGTCCTTCTTCCCTCTTAGGTTTAGGGTTACTTTTAGCTTGGCAGTTAGGGTTTCGAAAGACAAAATATATCTCGTGCGGATAAATAATACCAGATAGAAAACATTTTACGTCGACAACGATAACACAAATTACTTGGTACTAACAAACATATAGAGTACTCATTAATTCTGGTATCGAATTACAAAACAAATCGGCACTCTGGCATTGGTTGAGGAAAGCATTGAGGAGTCTTATAGCCCTTATAATAGTAATCAGTTTAATAATTGTTATTAGCCGAGCAATTTGTTACGTTTGAATGGTTTCGCTATTATTTATTTATTAAAAGCTAGTGTACGGGCCGCGAGATCTTTCGCGTAGTTTCAGACGTTAACACCCTCTATATCGCGATCAACCCCACAGCCCTCCTAGTCTTAAGATACCTCCCCACGAAAAGTCATACGTACCCCGTGTATTGGGAGAAATACAACTGGTAGATGCATAAAAAATAGATAGTAGCCGATTCTCAGACCTACTGAATACGCATATAAATTTTGGTATAAATCGGTAAAGCCGTTTCGAAGGAGTACGGTAACTAACATTGTGACATGTAAATTTTAAATATTAGATCTGTCTTTAGTAGATACCCAATACTAAGAAGTGCAGTGCGAGAAAATTCCCCGGAAATTATTGACTATTCTTCATCATAATCAGCCACATGATGTCCACTGCTGGGCGAGTGCCTTCACTGAACTCTCTATACTCATTACATACAAAAGCAGGCGCGACCGTTGTTGCCGTGTATATTCTCTAATTTATATTGATTTTTAATTATGCTTAAATACTGTAAAAAATAATGTCTGTGGTCCAGTTAGTCGGAGCTTGCGGGTTCGAGTCCGGCTACTGGACGTGTACCAATGGGATTATTTTTCAGAGATTATGTACGAACCGCAACGCTCGTACGGTAGAGAACAACATCGCGATGTAACCCGCACACCATAAGGTGTGTGAACCCTGTATCGGAAATGGCTTCACCGCCTGTCACGTTAGGTTTGCTTAGCAAACTAAGTGCCTCTGCCTACCTCGCTTTGGGATTAAAAGGTGTGAAGTATTTTATTAATGAATTATTCCATGTTTTACTGATTACACAAGAATAGGACATAGCTTTGATTTTAAAACAACGGTATTCTTTCAGTAATACAACAAGAAGATAACATTGACTTTAATATTTAACTTGCACGCAAAGTAATAAGCAGTTGAATAAGCGAAATGTATGTATACAGTGTTGAATAACTTCAGGAAATGAGCTATTATAACTTATATATTATATATTCCAAATATGTTACACAAGTTGCATGAAAGTAATTTCACACATAATTTCTCTACTACGTGTGAATATTCTGACAACGGTTTACTGATTTATTAAAAAAAACTCGTGGACGCCTCGCGATTTCATTCGCGTAGTTTCAGTATTAACACATTGAAGGACAGGAAATAAGGAATTTTCAGGGCCCCTGTTTCTATTAGTTATGACAGATGGCGCTAGTTGTATTAGGGGGACAAATGTCAACGAAATTACTATCTTCAAGAAGTCCGTATTGAAGGCGACAGTAATTTTTTTTATTGTTTGTCTACGTGTTACAAAAGTGTCTAAATAACTCACCCAAATAATAAAAAACGCACCAGAATATAAATGACAGAAGTCCCCTGGGTATCTACTAGCGACATCTAGATAAGAAGCTTTTGGAGTTTGAAAATTCCCCATTAGACACCATGTATTTTAACCTAATGAGTGACCCTGTAACGGGTGACTCATTGGATCGCACTAATTGTAATTATATGGGTTCCCCACTATATTCTCTTTCACCGTGAATAAAACCTAAAAAAACAGACCCGTCCAATGTACACGCCTATACAGGAGGCATCGAACCCACAACCTCTCGATCACAGAGAGTCAAGTAAATAAACACAGACACTCTACAAATGTAACTCTTTCTGTAAAACAAAGTAAAAGCACCAACTCAAACTTCCGTCGTAGAGCTTAAATGAAACATTCATAATAATTGAAAGCTCGGAACTACTTTCGAGAACCATCCATTCTCTCGTTACGAAGTGGAAACTTTTTGCACCATTAACATAAAGTTTGCGTACGGAATAAACGGAATAAGTAATAAATAAAATAATTCGTCATAAATTATCATGACTGACGTCCACTGCTGGACGAGGGTGTCCCCCAAAGATTTTCACGATCATTGGGGGGAAATGTCAATAATGCCACGCTTGGCAGGCGGGTTAGCGATCGCAGTGGTGTTGTGGTTTAACTCATAGAGAGCGCAGCTGCTCGTCCTCTGAAGAGCTCCTTCGCTCGCCTCTTAGGCAGACATTAGACGATACGTTTTGATCTCAGTTTTACCACAGTCATGATTGTGATTGACGGATTTCCTATCGTCTGATATAGTGAATGACGTTTGAATTAGTATTAGTCGTCATTCCATAAATCATGACTGATGGAATTGAATGACGCTTGACTGAGCGTCTAATGTTTACCTAACGTTCTCCACTACCGGTAAACTTGGGCTGGGGTGGTGACACATGTATTATCTCCAGACGGTTAAATATTTCCGTGAATCAATGTAGTTGAATTCCTTAAAATAATTGTGTCATACATACGTATATCTATTGTTTAAAGAAGGTTTGGCGTAAACAATAAACAACAACTTGTTGGAACATAATAAATTCGAATCTGCTTATCCCTCTTTGGGTTTAAAAGGCGTGAAGTTTATCTTTCAATACAGGTACACTGTGTAGTGAACCATATAACGGCGATGGGCTCACTCCCTGTCACGTTGGGTTAAATGCGCTTGGTGAATCGTGGACACTTGCCTAGCAAGTGCCTCTGTCTACCCCGCTTTGGGATTAAAAAGCGTGTAGTGTATTTTTTTTTATAAGCAATCAGTTTCTTCAATCTGAAAATCACAGCTTCACACTTCCCTAGTGTCAACAATAAGATTTTTGCAGAAATATTTAGTAATATTCGCGTTTACCATATCCAGACGTTCACGTTTTTTGATATATTGTGTAGTTGCGTGACTTGACACGTGATAACGTGAGCACACTTCACTTTTCCACCCTATATACAATACAAATGTATGCTATGCGTTGTGTTACTTTAGTTTTAGAATGGGCAAACAAGAAAGTCTATTTTGAGTTATTTCTGCTCAGAAAATAAACTCTTTAATGAAATTAGGGAAGAAGACAAAGTCTGTACTGAAATGATTAGTTTTACATACATAAAATAATGAAATAAATAATAAATATCGATGGACATTTCACACGGTCAGTGACTACAAACTAGGATACACTGAACAACGAGTGCCAGAGACTGACGTACTGATAATAGAACTTTATTTTTGAGAAAATACTTTAATAATGTAAAAAATATTATGAATTAAATACAAAGATAGACAAAACACCCAGTCGAAGGCATCAAATGCCTCCGCTCAACGTGGGCTTGTCCTTGACATAGCTCGGAGGTGGAAATCAAACCCGCAACCGTCATTCTAGAGGTGATAAACCAGAAGGACCCTATATCTCAATAGAGATCGAATATAGAACTGAGATACGAAACAATTAGTTTCTTAGTTTAGAAAAGTGTGGGTAGTTCATATAGACGCCCACTACACGGAAGAAAGCTATATTTACTTATATTACTTTCCGGGAGTTCTAAAACTGCGAGGGTGTGCTGAGCGGTCATTATAAAATAGACTGTGAGTTGCTCAAGGAGAAAAGAAAAAAAAAAAAATAAGACCTCTT
>SJJU01010514.1:0-25931 GCA_012932125.1 Conopomorpha cramerella | reverse complement strand
ACAGCATACGACGCACATTGCTGTTATGGATACTCTAATTTTACTATGGTTTTTAGTAAAACATCGATTCAGTACGCCACTACCACCACTACTAGCCACCTATACCCTGTAGCAGACTTGATGTCCAGGGTCTTACCATGAAAGCGACGGATCCGAGCAGACGGCGGACTCGCCGCCGCCACTCGGCGGTCGAGGGACGTGACCGCCGCGCGTGTCCAGCAGTTCCGGGTATAAGGAGTGAGGTTTTCCCTTTCTTCTTCCTAAAAGGCGACTGAAAAGGCGTAGGGGCTGTGGCACGCGGACGAGGACTCACGCGCCCATAACACGGTCCCTGAGTGTCGACGGCGGTACCGTGGTGACCCTGGTACCGCTGTACGACATCGTGAGCTGGGGGTGTGTTGATCGCCCTCATTCTGGTGACGGTCAGCGAGGGCCTAGCTAGCGGCTCGACGGCTCGGCCTTGGATGTAGTGGCTCAGGCTGTTCAAGGGGCCCCGACAATGCGAGTCCCAACCCTGCCGCTCTCCCCGTTAGCGGTGGAGTATCCATAAAGGATTTCCTCATGATAAAAAAGGCCCTACTATGAAGTCCTTAAATAATCACTATTTGCGTCGTCCGACAGTGACAGCTCAGTATTACTATTCCCCTCAAAACGTGAAAAAATATTACTCTAAAACATCATGGTATGGACCTAATACCTTTTTTATGGACTAGAGATTTTTATCTTAGGAACGAACCAAGAGTGAGAAGGCAAATAACAGCATCTCACTCTTCGTTTCACTAAGCGGTCACTGTGCGGCTTTTAAGCGGTTCTAGTATAATAATAAATCTATGTCGGGCATCAGGGAGCGCCCCCTGTCGCAGAGTGCGGAGCCCTGTACCGCGACACTGGCTGAATTTTAATAAATCATTCTTGGACTTGGATTCAAATACCTAAAAAGCTTAGCGGGAAAACTAAAAAATGTGGCGGCGGAGCGTGTGACTGCCGTGATTGGGCTGAATATAAAATTCGTCGACATTGACTTGGTTAAATAATTCTTTTTTAGATATTATATTCCTACAAATCAGAAGAAGAGAAGGAAATATCCGACTAGTTCTACCATTTTTATACAGATACTATAAAAGAAATCAATTGCTACCAAAATATCACACGAGATCGAATTAGAAATGAATGAAAAAATGCGAAAGTTTGTGAAATTTGACATATTTTGTTACGTTCTTTTGGTAGGGAAACAACAAGACATACAAAAAAAACAACTCTATTTTACCCCGCAAATTCCATGGAAATGGTACAAAAAACATCAAACCGATAATACTTCAAACACTATCTACAAGACCATAACACTGTAACTATTGTGTAAAATAAATGAAATCAAAATTATTACTTAATTTTTCCTCTAGAAAGCCAATTTGCAGTTAATTCATATTCTTAGAAATCATATTTTTTTTCATTCAATCTTTAAACCATTTTCATTAAATGCACACAATGTAACAGAAAAACGTCAACGCAGTCTAGACATAGCGGTGTGGGTCGACAGCGGCGAGTACGTTCTTTATCTCAGGATTAAATAATGGAAAGGTCAAAATAAAACCGCATTGAATTCCAGCAGACACAATAAAACTCTCAGAGCAGCGATCGCCACCATAAATAAAGGCTCAAGTATAAAAGTGTTCCTTATGAAGTGTAGGGAGATGATGTCGCAATATTGCTTGTCGATGGCAACCCTCCGCGGTCGTAACTCATCGCTATCGATGAAATATAATAGCAAAATATCGACATTTATGTAAATTACGTAAGTAAAGGATGTGACAACACTACGGCATAATGCTACGGTATTTTAACAGAAGACCGTTGAAAGAGGTGAATAGTTTGATTCATCACGACCGCATGTAAGCTGTGGGAGTGGCCAGCTGTACACGAACATTAAATATTCGATATTTATTTCTAAAAATGTGGTTACAATGACAAAATCTTTGTACTGTATATTCTTACTGAAATAGGCAGGTATTTGTTGTTACTGTTTATCTCAGTTGTGTATCACGCAAGTGCATTTTAAAAATTGTGCCATATTGTATTATTAGATAGTTTTATAAATGGAATAATAGTTTTGTTTTGTATAAGACAAAATTGACACTATGGATATAACTGATCATCGATATCGATATTCATTATGGCAGAAATGCACAACACTACGCAGGGTAGGAGGGCGGAGGCTCGACTCAGCGAGGGCTAATAAAATATGTAGATTTGATGACTTGTCACATTTTTTGCAACAGATTCCAGATCCAGTGTTCTTTGGCGATTTTACCGCAGAGCTTTCCGAGCTTTTATTAACATTTTAATAACGCGCGAATGTTTCCTTTTTCTCTTTCTTGTGTTTTTCTTTGCTGTTTAATTGAATTTCTTCAGCGAGTTTTGTACAATTTTTTACACAAACGAAGGTCATTTCTTTTTAATATGTTCTTCATCTTTCTCGTCTCTATTGAATAATATAAAGGCTGCGATGAAAATTTGATACACATTTCACGTTACAGTCTCACGCAACGTTTCACGAGCCTTATGCTGCCGACGAAAGTGATCGCAGAATTCCATCTTGTGCGTTCGCAAAACGCTATCTATTTCAATTACATGGCCCACATGCCGACAGGCCGGCAAGGAGCACCGGACCACTAGACCAAAACTAATCGCTGATAGAGTGTGCTGCCAACGACTGGACTATTGATTTCTGCTCTCTATTAGGTCGCTGTGGCAGAAAACGCGCTTAGCCCTCTGATAGGCTGCTTACGCTGATTGGTTCGTTATTATGAACGGACGATGTGACAAAAGACTGTCGGCTCGCCATGTTCACGAGAAAGGAGAAATACTCAATTTTCGATACTTTTTTCCTTGTCCGCGGTTGGACTGGCTGGCTGTTAAAAGAAGAAAAATACGTTTGTCATTTTATTTGAAAATTTTAATTGAGTTTCATTGGTCTCGAAGAATACTTCAACGAAAAAGTCATTGAATACAATGGAGTCATAAAACTCTAAGTTAATTGGAACACAATACTTTATACTGACATCGATTCTGTAAGACTGATTGTTTTAACCAATTACTTTCATCGCTTCTATATAATATGACATTTTGATTTTGTAAGTAGCTCTTTACTTCTATCGTCGGTGAACATCTGTTTGTTGAAATTATTACGTTTGTGTTTATGGTCTCTTCATCGCTTTGATATGGGCATTATCTGTATGAAGTGCAAGCCGTAAAACTTTAGCCATAGCCATATTTCAACGGTAATCGTAAACCGTGCCTGGTGTATCGCCAACTCGGTGTCAAGACTGAGAACAAACAACTGCAGCTAGGAAATAAATTAAATCTCTCCTTCCTATTACTTAGCCCAGTTTTATTGTCGAGATTTAATAAAGTTACTGGTTTTATACTGCCCGTGCAGTTCTTGCTCCAGTTACGACCTTTGTTGGGAATTTTCTCGTTTATTAATAAGGTAATTACCCAAGAATAAACATTTCAATTAACCAACTTACTATTATTAGTAGAACTCGAAACTCTTAATTATTTACGGTTATCGGGTGGTCGCGGGTTCGAGTCCGTTTACTGGACGTGTGCAGTGGGACTTTTTTTGAGAGCCTACGCAACGCAACCCTCGTACGGTGAAGGGCAACTAACGGTGTCATTATAACGGCGATGGGGTTAAATACGCTTAGCGAACTGTAGGCATTTGCTCACCACGTGCCTCTGCCTACCCTGCTGTGGGATTAAAAGGCGTGAAGTGTTTTTTTACGCATTATTAAATAAATATGTATGACCTAAACATAAACTGTAATTACTGTAACATTAGCGTATAGAATATACGTAACATATAATATATACTCGGCTTGTTCTTTTGAAGAGACAACACAAGAAACTAATTGCAGCCTGTCTAGTATATTCTGAAGGAAAATCAACTGTGCTATAAATGTTATAAACATTTTAATGAAATAAAAAAACCTTTTTAATATTAATCGACCTGAGGTTAGGTCTCCTTTCGTACCCCATCTTATATCCTACATCTATTCAGCTGTACACCTAATAGCTTTTAGTTTGTGTAAAGCCTGCACAGTCGATAGTAGCTTGGAAGTACAAACGACATTTTCTAAGAAAATGTCGCCTGAATTGAAATGTAAAACACTTTTACCCTTATTTTAGAATTTTGAAATTTAAACCTTCAGCTTTATGTTCGCCTAGTACAACAACGACGCGCCTAGTTTATTTGCTAACACTTGAGGAATTAGTGCCATCTACTATTTCACTTACTTGTAAAGCTCACCTCGGCCCCAATTCTATCAAGTTCAATACAAGCCATTATAAGAAGTACCTACCAGGAGTGCAGCGACCGCAAGTAACAGCCTGTACGCGGCAGACCCGTTGCACTGGAATTTATGACGCGTGATGTTCGAACAAACCCGATTTCGGCTTACGGCCGCATTTGTTATAGCTGACATTATGGGATTGTTTGCAGCCGAAGCGATAGATTCTGCGACCTCATGAAGTTCTGGTAACAATAATTTCTCATCTGCTGATCATTGTCCAGGAACTATGTAATAACTTCACGCCTAGGTTAGCCAGGTAGATATAAAAGTATGGTTTTGTATATTTAGATAGATAGATATTTATTTCATTGAGCCTAAGCAGCCTCGGTTCATCTACATCGCTCACTAGGCCGCATATTCGGTCGCATGTATGATCGCTTCCAAAGTAAATTCGCTACAGGTCGATTACTAAGAACTGGCATCTTAACACATTGACACTATGCGCTTGTGTAGTGTTTGTGAATAAAAGAGGGGCATGAAATATGCAAATACAGAGTGACTGTTTTTATATTCCGGTGACAGCCAGGTGGCATACAAGGCCATCAGGTTTAGTGACACGCCTAAAAAAATATTATTTTAATCACAATAAACAAGCGTTTGATCATCATCCTGCCTGATGTTACGCAGCGATGTGGTCAACGATGGAGTACACTTGTTCATTAGGTACCTATTCACCCGCGACCTGAAGACCTTCAGACTGTACTGCGCAGAAAACACAGACTCCGGCAAGTCATTCCGCATCCTGGCGGTTCGCACTATGAAGGTAGACGCAAACCGTTCGGTTTGTGCAAATGGTAAATCCGAACCTACTGTATTAGTGAACATTTGACAGACTTTGACTGTATTAAAAAGTTGCAGTGTAGTTTTTGCAACAGTGTTTTTTTTCAACACAGTGAAGAAGCGTTTGACCACTATCACGCGCGAGATTTCTAGTAAAACACGTTTAACGTACTTACGTTAAACGTGTAATAATGTAAGTGGATCACTTGATCCACTTACATTATTTTATTTAAGACGCTACTGGCATACTTTTCAACGATGTCGATGCGAATCGTGAAATAAACCTTCACTTTCTCTTCATCTAAGGTAAATGCAAGTATGGAACCGTAATCACTTCTCATTTCTAATAGGCATCTGAAACTACTTCATTACAATTTAATAAAACGTACTATGAATTTGAACAAAAAAAAGAACACGCTATCTATCACGAAAGCACAGCATTGTGAACTAGCTTCTTACAAAGTCAGGTCAATTCTTGTAGCTATCTGCGGCAAAAGAAACCCGACCGATCTCTTGCATTACATTGGCTTCTTTCTCGCTCCGTTCTTGTAGCGAAGACAGGGTCAGCATTAGTTGAAGATATATTATGCACTCCCACTGCTAAAAGCATAAAAGATCGTCAAGATAGGGTTGAAAGAATAGGAAGATCTCCGAAACGTAGTAATGAAAATATTTTTTATGGGAAAGAATGGTCCATTTTATGTTCTTATAAAAGAATTCTATTGCTTTTGATTAATGTTATGTCTGAACTCCGAACAAGTTTCCAATGTTAAGATTTCTTCAAACTTCTTCAAACGAAATAACAATTTGCATTAATTTCTCGAGTGTTCGCAGCTTTCCTTGCGAACAGTTACAATCAAATTTTAATAATTCAAATGAAAATAAAATTCTAATCCATCCTGAACAGCTGAACGTTGCGCGATATTAATCTTTTCCGGAGTTTCATAATCATGGCCCAGCCAGCAGCCACCTTCCCAATCAGGTTATTTCAGCGAAATCCTTCATTATGTGACGAACTCGGAACGCTATCTACGCTACAGAACATTGCACAGTAACATTAGAAAGAATGTAGGAGAGTAGATTCCGTCGGCGACAGCCCTAGGCGTCAGCTCAGGCGTCCAGATGCCCGCCCATGAAGGATCGTCCAGCCCCATTATGGTAATGAAACTCTCTGCCGTTTGTCTTAAAAGTCGGCGGCTCAATTTGCACGGAGACAGATAAACGCTGTTAAACTGTCGAACTCCATCACGCTGGCTGAATAATGCAGATTACAACGAGATAAAAACGAGCTCGGTCAAATCTGCATATTTTATTGTCCCTTTCGATCCTCCGGGTTTGGACCGCATTGCTCATTCAAGAGGGTTTGAGAAGATTTTTTTTCGGCCTTGCTAATCTTGATGTTTTATTTATTACCTCTCTTGTTGAGTTGACGTGAAGCATTTACGACAGCTCGCTGACGTACCTATACTATGTATAAAAAAGAAGAAAGTCTGCTTAGGTTCCATGATTTGAAAATTCCCAGTTTACTTTATTGCTGTTCTTTTCCTTTGAACTCAGAAATTAAAGAAGATGTTACTATTTAAACAGCGTTTACGTCGAAACTGCACTTGAGTATCTTCTAGTGCATTGAAATTTTCACAGATAATGGACAAGAAAGATTCATTCTTAATATTAAAATAAACTTTTGTGCTGAAACTGCGAAGGCAATACAGAATCCATGGAATTATTCCAGTCGTTGGCGGTTCGTAATTTAAAGGATAAAATACACCTAGCCCGTAACTTTACGGCTATGTTCTAGACTTTGTAGTCAAGCATCAGCCAGTATGTTGACAACAATAAGTCTCAGGCTGGTATTTTGTCGATCCATTCAAGATGTAAGCAGTATTCCATGTATTATATAAATTTGCCAGAATGTGACCAAACAAACAACATACTAGCCACGGAAACTATAGGTTCATTCATCCACAATACTACTTTAGAAAGCAGTTGTATAGAATACATGCTAGATAGTCACGCAATGCAGATTTCTAGCCAACTAAACATATTACTTGGCCGTAATTATTTAAAAATACGATAGAGGAGAGATAAAGGAAATATATGTTTTTTAAATTTCCGAGACAAAGTTCCGGTTGCAGAGTGCTTAGACTTTGCTTTGGTAGAAATATTTTAACATTGCGATTACTACGTTAAGTGTACTGGGACGACATTGCAGTGTGTAATAATTGTGTGTTAGTAACAGCACCTATCCGGAAGATCTGTAACAACCTACATCACTGGGATGCAGCAACCACAGCTCAGCTACTGAAGTTTTCAGAAACAGAACATTTTCGCATTTATAAACGTTGATGCTACGCCGTAGTCGCATTCTACGATTTGCTACAGTGCTTCGGCGTGTCTACGAGAGCGTAGCACTAAATACCCACTATCAAAGCGTAGTCGAAATAGGTTGAAATAATAATGTGTAAGAAGCTGGAACAGGAGAAATAGACACTTTCAAGGCAAGACATCTCCAGTTTCATGTACATTCGAGAACAGTGAGTCTATTTTGTATGAATGTTATTTCGTCGGATATAATGCCTGTAATAAAAACGAAACATAAAAACAAAAATTTAAATGTTGGATTGAAAAACCTCGAAAAATATATAACGTAGAAGATGACTTTAATCAAATCACTGTAGCCTTGAGTATAAATAAACAAAAGAAGCAAAATTATTCACCTCATTTCTTTAGATACAAGTAATTGTTTACTTACAATTTCTCCATTACATTGTTTGACTACACGAAAGTTCATTCAAGACCAGAAGCGCCCAGTTTACATTTTTATTTCGGTAGTGTCTCAAATAGGCAGCAGTATACCAGAGCGGTTCGATTTCATGCAGGATTCGCTTCGCATCAGAGACTGTGAGACTTCGATTGGAAGTCCTTTGAGCCGCCATTCAAAGTTCCTGCAGTCGAACACCAGCCAAACTTCCCATCTTTAATGTGAGCTAAACAGAAATGTTAACTTCACACAAAGGGGACTTGGCTGAAGTTCACATACTTACACCGAAATAGTCCACGAAGATTCTGGCCTCGTTAGGTTTCACAAGACCTTCGGTGCCTTTGTAAGTGTTTTCACGGCACTAAGGTTCATTTTACTGTGCACCAGTGTAATTAGATGTGACCGGGACGGATACAGGAGTGAACGATGTGAGCATAATTTTGGTCTACTATGTTAGGAGGCTACAAAGGGCTAAGGAATTCAATATTGAGTGAACTTGAGCTGTATATGGCTAACCAGTCTTGTTGATGGCCAATTGCCATCTAACGTCCCGGTGTACCACAATGTCAAAACTAGCGTCAACCCAAGGTCAGATTCGGCTAAGTTCAATGTCATACCAGCTTACATTTTTGGTTCTTCATTCGCTGTTGTAATTGAAATGAATATACAGTATCATGTTTCATGATTGGCGATGGGCCTATTGCCGTCAAAGTGTTTCTGAGTGTAAACAAAGGTAAATTGTTAAATTAAACTACCCATGTACGTCACGAAAAGTAATATTGCGGAAGCGAAGAAGCTGCTGTGCAACACGTGAATTTCCCCTCTTTATACACCGGTTGATATGTTATAACAAAAATGCATAGAGACAAAAACTAGCCTTCATAATTCGCAGTAAGACGTTATGACCTTGAGAAACACGATATTTTTAGCATTTTTTGCTGTCATTGTTGCGATGATGAAATCCTCGTTTGTGGACACCCTGCCACTGCACTGTGCGGTCAGTAACGAGGAGGTACGAGACTGCTATTGACTACAACACTTTCGATAGCCTTTAGCTGTCGTAGATGCGAGTCACGTCTTGGGTACTTAAAAGACATACTTCAGACACCCCCTTAACGAGCGACTAGACCCTGTAAGCTCCTCATTGTGGTGAGTTTCCTTTTTCTCCCAACCTGGATCGCAGTCTATTTTTTTTTTCGGAACTGTTCGTGTAGGTGCTGGGTACCTTAATTCAACATCTACGCCCCCGAGGACACCTTCTAAGGCGTATCGTACGTAGTCCCATTTCTCTAAACTGAGAAATTGTGAAAAAAATAAATTATTTCGCACCAGCCCCCTAGAAAAGTCATTCAACAAAAAAATGGCAGGACAAAAAAAGCGCTGTGATTTGTTGAAATAAGCGTAATCGCACTAAGCGTGACAAACCAGCCAATCAGAGAGCGTTTTTCTAAATTGTATGTCGCGTATTTCTCTACGTGGGTGATAGCTCTTTAGGGACATTACTTATGTCGCCTTCTACACCATATTGAAAGTTGTACGACCGGTATCATTATTTTGATGGCCCAAACCAGCATGTGACAGGCACCTCACCTATACGTAAAGCCATCGCTCAGTTCACGCATAGTTTACTGAACGAAGAGCATGTAACAAGGGTCTGCTTTTTAAAACCATGTAATAGGAAATTAGCAATAACGGCGTAATCCTTAAAACGTTAAGGGTACTTTAGTTTCGTTGAGGGCGAAATAAAAGCACTTGAACGGCTTAAGCCCTTCCCGTGTAATATAAACAGAGGATTAGGAAAATGGGTTTTTAGAGTGAGCTCAGGTGATATAACATTGTTTGTACGTTCGGACCGTTTGCCAAGTGTTTGGTTTTTTTGTGCGGTCTCTTTTTACTAGGGAAGATCGTATTGAGGAATCTGTGTCATATACGTGCACAGAGATATCTATTTCGGTTTTTGGTTTACTGAAGGACAGAAATAAGCGAACGGGGACCAAACGGTTTGCGTCCACTTTCATAGTGCGAACCGCCAGGATGTGGAACGACTTGCCGGAGTCTGTGTTTCCTGCCCAGTACAGTCTGGAGGTCTTCAAGTCGCGGGTGAATCGGTACCTTCTGAACAAGTGTGCTCCATCGTAGACCACATCGCTGCTTAACATCAGGCAGGATGGTGATAAAACGCTTGTTCATAGTGATAAAAAAAAAAAAAAAGTATCTTGTCTTAGGCATATTACTTATTTCTATGCTTGATTTAAAAGGGTATCTCTTGTTAACTCAGAAACGTATTTAATTGATTGAATGTGGTTTTACATAAAGTCGAAGAATGCTTTGTTTGAAGTAGCCCTGGATGACATGCGTTCCAAAAGATTTAGAAACAATGACGCTGTACTTCGGCCTGTATTAAAAATGGTATTTACATTCTTAATTCTGCAAAAATACACAAAATGCCTTTCGTGCATTACATTCAAAACATACAGGCACAAACGGAAAATGAAATGCAAGAACATGTGTACACACACTAAATAAATTATTACATTTTATTTTTATTATTTTGAATTCTGTATATTAATCTTCAGGTTTAAGATCGATCTGCCGGTTTGGGATACCGATCCAGAGTGGAGTACTTGGCACATGGTTTGGTTACATCAGTATTCTATCATTATGTAAAATTTCTTCTAATATGTATTCTTCTAATAGGCTCAAATATGTTAAGGTGTGTGAAACGTATTCATCTTCAATGCGCTAGCCACTTATCATCAATATAATATGATGAGTATGCATGTCATACAACAATGTATGACGTACATACGCCCATTGTCACGGCCTCTCCACTGTCATGATCCTGGAAAATTTCTTTCACCTCTTCACAATTCAATACAACTCTTCGTACATAACAGTATACCCTAATTAAAGGTGCGTTTATAAAGAAACAGATATCCGGTACTGGGAAACCGAAATCACATACATAGTGAATGTATGTGATTAGCACTGGTTGCATGCTATTGGTTGCATAACCTGATATCCCCATCGCGTTTTTACAATAGGACAACCAGGAGAACAGCAAAACGTCATCCATACCAGGGGGATTTACAGTTTACTCGAACTAAACGGTTTGCGTCTACCTTCATAGTGCGAACCACCAGGATGTGGAATGACTTGACGGAGTCTGTGTTTCCTGCGTAGTATAGTTTTCAAGTCGCGAGTTAATAGGTACCTGATGAATAATAAGTGTGCTCCATCGTAGACCACATCGCTGCTTAACATTAGGCAGGATGGTGGTCAACACTTGTTTATTGAGTTAAAAAAAAATGGCCGGTGCTGGCTGATACCTTGTAGGTACCGATCTGTTTCGGTTCATAGTGATATTTTTTGTGATTTCTGATTACCGGTACCGGTTACCTGTTTCTTTATACACGCAATTTTAGTGAGGGAATATTGTTGCGTACGAAGAATTGTATGGATGTAATAGGTACCTGATGAACAATAAGTGTGCTCCATCGTAGACCACATCGCTGCTGAACATCAGGCAGGATGGTGTTCAAACGCTTGTTCATTGTGTTAAAAAAAAATTGGCCGCTGCTGGCTGATGCCTTGTAGGTATACCGATCTGTTTTGGGCTCATAGTGATTTTTTTTTGTGATTTCTGTTTACCGGTACCGGTTACCTGTTTCTTTATACACGCACTTTTAGTGACGGAATATTGTTGCGTACGAAGAATTGTATAGATGTGTGTGAAAAGGTAAAATGCATTTGCCAGGTGAAGCATGGGCCACAAGTGAAGAGCCTACCCCTCTGGGACACGGTACCGACAAGCACAAATCACATAAATTCACTATGAACCTGAGCTGATCTGCACCGACAAGCCTGCACCAAACTCACCACCCTTAGTAACGAAACTAGGTTACGCGCAATAAAATGCAATTTTATTAATTGTTATTTTAAACGCGAATGGCACGTGCGCTTGTTACAACCAATAAAGAGCTACACTTTATGTTGTAAATTCTTTTACACCAAATTCGTTAATAAATATTATGTACTAAAGTGAACAATTGTGCACGCATACATAAACTCACGTAAACAATCAATATGGTGGTGGATATAATATTTTTATATGGTATATCGGTGGTTATTTTCTCTTGATGAGTTCTAGCCTAGTAATTTGACTGGGCATCTTTACTATTTGTGCATCTTAAGTCTAATAAGAAGAAATGGGATAGTAGGTAAATTTTTGGTGACATGTAATCTTAAATCGGAAATCCTAATTACAATTATTTCCTCTAAAACATCATTTATAACGGATACTAATTACCGTTAAAATATATAAATTATTTCGTCACCCAACACTTGAAAGAGTCAACTTAACCGACCCTTTTCTAGCTTAGAAAACTCAGTACCGGCACCGGCCAACTTACATTGGGAGACTCGCTTTAAAACCTCCATATTTCTTATACTCAATTCATCATGTAAGTAGGTACGGACATAAATAAAGTCCCTCTGCCCTTTGGAACAAAGATCATAATACCGAGCAGCGGCCAGCCGGCTCTTTGACGAAGGTGGCATGACCCGGACTGGGTCGGATAACTCACGGATTGGTCACGTGACACACGCTCCGGCATCATCGGGCAAGACCTTGCCATTAAACTTCGGATTAATAGAATTTAAACTGGGCCATTAAGTTGTTCATACGGATTATCTTCGGCGAAAATATGTGGCGTTACGCATTGGGACGGGTCATTTGTTTGGATTTACGGCTGAGGATGAAGATTAAGTAATTTAAATGGTTAAAAATAAAACAAATGTTTTGGTTTATTGAAGACGGTAGGCCCACGTCGGCGGAGGAAGACAAAAGATCGATGGTTGTGGCGGGGAGGCCTATGTCCAGTATTGGACGTTAATATCATTTGCGATAATGAATCTTGAGTTTCAAGTGTCTTTATTGCATTCCAAGTGTCTCTTACATTTGCATTCCAAGTGTCCAGGGGATCTTACATTTAGGCAATAAGTAACAACAAGGAAGTCTTTTACAGACATTGCAATAGTAGTGAATTTATTCAGTTCACTTACCTATGACTTCCAGGAAGTCCATTCTGTGACAATCGTTAGAAAGTTTGTCATTTTTGAAGTTTTAATCAGAAATAATTAATTATTTGCAATTTCTTAATTACCTTCTGCGATACAGCCTACATATTTATGGTAACAATGTCATATTGAGACAACATGCCGTGCCTAGAACATTATTTAAAAAAAAATTGATAATAGTAACGACATATATTAAGTCAAGATATGCAGAAGGCAGAAAGAGCATCATTTCAATCCTTGATGCTTATTTTGCTATTCTGATCAGCATCTTGTAGTCTCAAATTGAGTAGTCACCCTAACAATTAAATGCAGAGAGAATTTTGAGTTTATAGTTTATAGAAACAAGAACCAGAGATAATTTTTAATAAATGATGACAAAAGTTGGTCATTGTTTTTCGAATTACTGGTGTGTTATCCACACCGAGAAAAAAAATCTATCTGTGAATCGTGAGCTGTTGGTTAAAAACTTTAATTACTTCCACAAACAAGATACATTTGCTGGCAGCTCACCAGAATTAGCCGAACAAAATAAAGCGAATGCAGGAAACGGAGATGTAACACTCGTAAAATCTAATTCCCGGACTAAACTGAACTAGCAAACTTGTTTAATCGCATACAAGTTGTAGCTACAAGAACGTTCGCCATAAAATATCTGCCACCAGAACTGAGAGGATTAGAAGAGCGCGGGCGAAGCCGCAACGAGGCGGCCCACATGTCGCTCTCTACTGCCTGCGACTGGTTCAAACTGGTTTAAACTAGTTCCACTTCGGAACTGGAACGAATCTGTCTGTGGGTTGCGCTTCCGATGCTTTGTTGCTATCTCGTTTTTGGTCAAACATGTCCGACCAACGTAATGAAAATCTTATCTAAAATAGCACGTAAGATCTACGTCTACGATATGATCTTTGTAGATTATTTTATTTTGTAGATTTTTCTTTGACCCCTTTTTCTTTAGGGACGATTTAGAATCTTAGATAAAGGGTTAATTGTTTACGTGCGAGACATACAGATGGTTTATTTTACGCCAGTTGACATAGCTATAGATAACGTCAATTAAACACTACAAAGACATCAAAACAAACTTTGTGTTTGCTTTGTTACCTCTCACCCTTCATCCGTTGAAAGTCTTTACGCTATGTTTGCTCCGGCGGGTACCGCGCGACCAACTTCCGAGCACCCGTCGTAAACAGAACGAGGGAAGCTTTCACAAGAGAGTTCCCCTTATCTAATGGCGCGTAGATCATCTTCACGATTCCCGACAGATTCAGCCACGATTAAGCGTATTCATGGCGTTTACGTTTTCGGGTTCGCGCGGCCGTCAGAAGCAACAGGGCAGGGTGGGGATTGGTGGGTTCAGCGCAGGCGCGGTGAAGGCGGGTGCGGGGTGCGGTGGGACGGGGCGGGGCGGGGGCGCTGCAGCCTCCACGCGGGTTTAATGAATCGCCGGTTCCCGCGGGCGCGCGCCGCTCCCGCGAAATCGCGCTCCGAAACTTCTCAAGGAGCTCAACTATTCGCTGTCTCTCTCGCGCCGCAATAAATAACACCATCGCTCGCCGTGACCACGGGCCGCCAGGTGAGCACTTGTCATATTTTATTTTCAAGTGCAGCTGCTGAAAAAGTTTTTCGCTGCAGTTTCATTTGTTCATGTCAAGTTTGTGTTTTCTTTTTGCTTTTGTTTCGGAGCGGTCGGGTGCAGAGTTTGCATTTATCGGACGGGTTGCATCGTTGCCGGTGCGCTCTCTGTTTATTCAGTCTCGGCGCGGAATTGCTAATTTTATTTGCATTTCCCCGAAAGGCAACCGACCGTAAAATTGTCGTTTATTTGTACGTATTGGAATATGATTTGTTAATGATTGTTCCTGGTCGGTATTCGGCGGGCTTTGTGTAGCCAACAACAATGGAATTGTCAATGTTTCTGTGATGAATGAACAACCGTTGAATAACAAAAACCGAAGCCCACTTCTGTTTTCGTCACGCGATACAATAACATCACAGTGGCCGATTGAATTTGAAAGAAGCCTCTTTTTGTTATAATTGTTTTATTTTTCGGATTGAAAGACAACAGTCTAGACCCAGAGGATTTGAGTTGAAATGTTTGTGTATTAATGTACTTAGATTAAAGCGTACCCATATGGACTTACCGACCTACATAACTATGAATAGATAGTGCAAAACTTTTCAAGTTAAGATATCGTAGTAAAATTGGAGTTGGTTTCTAGAAACTTAGGCGCTGTGATACGAACCCCTTTAGGAAGTTGAGCAGGTACCTCAAGATATCGAAGTGTTACGTTTGAAAATACTGTCGTGACGTCTCGAAGTTAACGAAGGGACGCACTGAAGGTAGCTATTATAGAGTGATTCAAAGTAAAGAAAGTAGAAAAATAACTACGACAATAGTGACGCATTATATTCCAAATCGGGGTAGGTAAATTCTAAAACGTCTGAAGGTCTTTAAGTCGCAGGTGAATAGGTACCTAATGAACAAGTGTGCTCCATCGTAGACCACATCGCTGCTTAACGTCAGGCAGGATGGTGGTCAAACGCTTGTTCATAGTGATAAAAAAACGTCCAAATTCAAAGATAGTTTGGTTCGCACATCTACTGTTTGTAGATGATCGTCTACAATCGGCCTCGAAGCCACAACCTTCTTCTTGAAAGTCCAGTGATTCAGCCACTAAACTGCATACAGTACAAGTACATACATAAACTACTTTTGATTCCTTCTATATAGGCTAACGCTATTAATCGCTATCAGAGACGTGCTTAAAATAATTATGTGATAGTTACATGAAACAAACAAAGCTACATTCGTTCGAGCGAACTTTATCCATGTTATTTTTTAACAAATTTTTTATTTATATTTTTTTTATACGACTCGAAATTTGTCATGGACTGCTCGCCACTACGAGGAAGGCGACGCGATGGGGTAGTTTTTCCAGTCTTGAGTTACAACATGACGGTTAAAGCTGGCAGTAATGGACAATGTTTTAAGTTGATTAGTTATGTGGTACGTTTGCATCCGGCTATACCTTTGGTCGTCTTAATCTACAAGTAGAAAATTTAAATTTAAATATTTTATTAAATATTATTTTTCTGTAGAAGTTAGATGTTTTTTGTCAGCATAAAATCGACTTCGGTTACTGAAGATGATGTGAACACTTATGATGTGTACACACTTTAAGTATGATGAATTTGCCACCACTGACACGTAAGGTTGACCCACTACGAGAAGTACAGTCACGCGTATAAATATGTATTCATTTAGTAATATTTCAAAGCATTTTAAATATTATCTTAAAATAACGATTGCTAAGTATCAAACAGGTCTTATTTTAAGTAGAATAAGACCTATTTCGTAGTACGTAGTACGGGATCTAGAATACCATATTCGCAAAACAGTGCATTTCTATTAGTGCTTCATAAGAAAACTAACTGGCCTAGATACGTTGTTATGCCAATTTGCATTATTAATAGTTTATCCCCTCTATTATACATATATAAGTATCATCTTCCACCCCCCCCATATTACCACCTTAGGGGATGAATAAATAAATAAAAATACTTTCTTATAATATGAGGTAAACATTATAAAAGGCAACATGCCCCTATGCAGCATTTCAGCTTTTTAGGATCAAAGGTTTGGGCTGGGCGTTGAGGAGTCAGCGGAATGAATGAATCAGTTCGGGCTTTGAGTTATTTTATATACTGCGTGTGAAAGGACCCCGACCACCCTCTTAGAGAGGTTGTCGGGCTCGTCAATATGAAGAGCTTTTACTATGGCGACAATGTGGGGAAATGAAATGAAAATTGTACGTAACGTTTAAATTTAACAGACGATTTTCTGCCTCGGGAGATGACATTTTGTATGGAGGTCCTTTTACACTTACCCCCTTACCAATAAACGCATTGCCACTTATACAACGATTATTACAGGTCTACTTGAACTGGTTATTCCGTATTTGACATACAACTGACAAGTTAAGTTGAGCTTTGTGTATCTTGGAAATAGCAATTCCGCCATTATTAGTAAAGCGCTCAGTATAGATATAGAGGGCTTTGAAATGTTACTAAATACATACATGTTTATACCGGTTTTCGTGCTCCGTTATTGCTATTTCGAAGATTCACAAAGCTCAACTTAACTTGTCAGTTGTATGTCAAATACGGAATAACCAGTTCTTGAAGACCTATAATAACCGTTGTATAAGAGATAACGCGTTTATTGGTAAGGGGGCGAAACAATTATTTAGCACGTGCCAGCTTTGGTTTTTTAATAATGTAAATGTTTTTTATGAGGCATGGGTAAGTATTTTTTGACGTCGTATTTCAAACGCTAAAAACAGAGTAAGAGTTTCATATTACCCTTGTTAGACTCATTAAGGAGCGGAATGCGTTGCGACACAATTCCTCTAATGAGAGTTATGTCTTTCATTTATATAGACAATGTAGGTAATAGCGACATGAGGCTTTCTATGGTGGCATTTAACATTAATGCGAATGCGTCTCCACTTTTTATTTTTACAAGAAAAATTTTGTCATAAAACCTTTAAATCGGCGAAATAACTGAAAATTACTTTGAGTTTGGGTTAAATACTGCGTGTAAAAGGACCCCTAGCAATGGTATTAGAAATGTTGTCCGGCTTCGTCAACATGAACAACTTTTACTATGGAGACAATGCGGGGAAACGCAAAAAAAACTTTTCATCTCCGTACAAAATAGTATTTTTTTTGTCTTGGGAGACCACATTTTGTATTGAAAACTTTTTCATTCCTCCACATTGTGGCCATAGTAAAAGTTGTTACCCATTGAAACAAAAAAAAAAACAAAAACGTTTTACTCTATAAAAAATGCGTAGGCAGCGTGGGCTTAAATCAAATAACATGATAGGCATTGACTTGAGAATATTTTTCGTTTTTCGTCGGTAAAATAACGAATTTCGTCACCCATAAGCTATGTTCAATATTACTTCTTGTTACGAACACACCGGAAATATGACTGTATGTACCTATCTACTTTTACATTAGGAGATCACAGAATCAAAGTTCGATTAAGTGTTACAATAAGGTAATCGACCTTTTTATATGGTACGTTTAGTCGACAGCCGCGTAGTTTGAAGTTTTGGAAACTTGTTATATGTGAACATTATACTCGAGAAAATGGCATGTGGAAAAGAAAAATATGATTGCCAAGCAGGAAAAATGTAGGTAAATATGGCTCATATCTTATTTTATAAAAGTTTATATCTTATTTTGCGCATCAAAGCGGAATTTTCAGGGCCCTTGTTTCTCTTATTTATGAAAGATGGCGCTAGCTATGTTTAGGGGAATTAATGTCAACCAAATGTCTGACGACAAGCAGTCAATATTGAAGGTGACAGTTATTTTTTATTGTTTGTTTACATGTTACAGATACTTCTTTTCGTGAGCTTGCGAATTTTATTCTAATTCCTATATTGTACTCAAGTTTTGCTAACCATATAAACTCAGAATCATTAAGAATTTACCCCATAGATACATTGGACCTTATAGGTCATGTACGAATCTAACGCCCTATATTTAAAGTGAGACTGAAACGAAGTAAACAATACTTTACACATATCTGCTTAACATCAGAAAGGATGGTTGCCATTTTTTAAGGAATCGCACACTGATATGATATTAAAAGTTTAAAACGGGTATTACTAGGTAAGCTGAATGCTTAACTTTGGTTAATTTTAGTTTAAAACTTTTAATAGGATGGTTGCCAGTTAAGAAAAAAAAATTGCCATATGTATTTTCTACATGGTTATCATGCATTCGTTGATGTTTGATGCAATTCATTAATTTGGACAATGTTATAATAATTGGCGGCATGGTATTTTACGAAGTCATTTTTTTAAAATAACAATAGGGTCGTAGACTGGGGCGACGTACAAAGGAGGTTTTCAATTTGGAGCCGTCAACGACAGACCTCTTTAGACAAGTCGACCGTGGTCGCATTCTATTACCTACAGTCGCAACATATCAATCTTTGCTCATTACTCTTTGACACCAAAGAAAGAAACTGAGTCATGAACAATATTTATGCAAATGCGTAAAATAAAAATGCAACGGTTTGTTAGGAAATCATTTTATATAGTTACTTATAACTAGACTTTTTTTCTGTTATACAAAGTTTCTGTGATGTGGCCATTAAGGATGACAGCCTTTTAACTGTCGATGTCTTCTATATAGACCATAAGACTAGCGAGTTTGGTCTATGATCTATGATAACTACCTACTTCCTCGACACCAGGGAGTAATGCACAAAGCGTCTATAATTCCTTATAGGGGATACCTTTGATAAAGTCAAAGTTGGGGTATAGATGGGCAAGTAGTAACGGTATCGGTAGTTAGTACAAACCAGTCCATCGCACAATAATCATCATCATCAGCCCGTAGTTGTCCACTGCTGGACATAGGCCTTTCCAATAGCACGCCACTGTGATCTGTTTTCGGCTTCTCGCATCCAGCGTCTGCCAGCCATCTTGCGTATATAATCAGTCTACCTTACCTGATAACTATTACGAAGACTATTAGAAGAACTATTACGCACAATAATACTATTTTTGAACCCGAGACAAAACAATAAATGTATAATTCCGATAGCTTACAAATGATAAAGTTTCACGGAATGCATGGAGCCCAGACATACGACTAATGTTTTCATTTACAAATCGTATTCACTGTACTGGTATAAAATATCAAATACATATAATCCTAGAAAGGGATAAGCTGTGTATGTTATTCAGAAGCTTATTTAGGAGTGCTCCCTTGTTGTAGTTCGTAAACATTGTATTGTTAAAATATGTTTGCATTGTTGAGCTTACAATAGATTACTAGGATTACACATTATATAGTATGTGTGATTGAATCTACCTACACTTGAACTACTAAAACAATATATACCTATTAAAAAAAAACATAAAGTCTGACGTCGGTAATCTCTAAAAGAGGGCGGACAGAACTTTAGGATCATAAGGGCCCTTAAGCTACATTTAGCATAACAAGGAGTTAAGAATATCCATATGGGCCTGCAGTTAGAAGTGGCTAGATGCTAGTCTGAATAAACCTTAATCTCCAGATCCCAAGAATGGCGGTTGGTATCTACGACATGCCAGGAAAAATGCATCTGATGCAATCTATTCATATCCCAGATTAGGATGGGAAACTCACGATTTTTGGAAAACTAGTAATTCTGTGTTCTTTCAATGAAATCCGCAATCTTTGTCATAACCCCGTACCAATTATAAACGTGTGTAATTTATAACCTGTTCTGTTGTAAAAATGAGATATAATATTAAAGAAAAAAGAACCTTTCTCGAAAATCGGTTCACAAATGATGGAGTGATCCGTGAACAAAAATAAAAATGTATATATACGTTTACGGTTGAATTGAGAGAGACTCCTTTTTTGCAGACGCTTAAAAAGGAGATATCGCTGAGTAAAAAGCAGATAACAGCGTTATTTGTGAGTAGAATATAGTATTTAAACTTCGGCGCGAGAATTCAAGTCTATAAACCGATGTGCATTGCTGATTTCGTTACTTTCTTTTTACTGTAGCCCGTAGTAAAACAGCGATGTACAACCTTTGCCTATACGATGTCAGAGCGATGCAACACCGAGAGTTTAGTAGACTTGGCCCCCAGTTCGCTCGTGATTACGTCACATATACAACTGTGTCGAAGTGTCGTGTACGATCGATGTTATATTTTTTTTTATATCACGCCATGTTGTCCGGTAGGTATGCATTGACTAATGAAAAAAATAATAGTGGATGTTCCAAATCCTTAAACGAATGTGGAAGTCGAAAATATTATTTTAATGTTGATTCTAGATTAGATTTTAGGTTAGGCTTCCGGTCTCCACTCGAGAACTCTTTTACCCCAACAGTATCTACGGCTTTGTCACTTTAACTTGCTAATTCTGAGTGAGCTATGTCGATGTCTTTGGTTTTCTTCAGGATCACTTCGTTTTGAATACGATCCTCCATAAAAAACTCGGTGGATCGCTATGCTCGATGATTTGTGCTTGTGAAACCCATGCCATTTACAATAAAAAAAAACGAGATATTACATACAGATATTGCATATGTTAAGTAAATGTAAGTTAACTGTTGGTGGTCCTAATAAATAAATAAATAAATAGTTGAGCCTACCAACCCTACTTGGTAGCCCACCAGTTTTCGTGAAGGAACATTTAATAGTACTTAATAGCCCTACGTAACGACAACCACAGCGTTTATTTGACGAGCCCTACAAAAATCCCAGCAGCTAACAATTCGACAGCAATGCTCGGCCTCCTACGGCAAATACTGGTACAAATATTCCACAAAGCGACCACCATGATTGATGGTGGTAACGATTCCTGTACAATCACGGTGATGGAATGTCTCTAGGAATTCCCATTTTGTTACTTGGCCTTCATTTGTTCTAGTGTTGTATGAAACTGAGGTTCTGATAAGAGCGGTTTGCGTGGTCATGACAGTCTTGGCAGGTAAACAAGCGGAATACTGCGGGTGGTGATGGACGGGTAAGTACTGAAGGCTGGTTAAGGTATACAATTGTGTGAACACTGAGCTAAGGTCACATAGTTCTTTCTTACAATTGTAGCTCAACATCTTGCTGTGGACACTCAAGCTAAACACAGTACCTTCAATATTTCACAAATATTTATACGATATGCCTTTAGTTATCCGAATCGCATTTAAATGCTATTGGACGAGTTGTGATGGAGTGAAGTTTCAGTTATATTATTTATTTCAGGAAGATGTAGCAATAGTACAATAAAGTATGACAGGCATATAATTTTTTGAAATAGATAAAAGTACGAATATTTTATTTAGGCAAGAACGAGAACAAGATGATAAAAAAGATATCAAAGCATCATAATAATAAGCATAGAATATGATAATAGAGTTAGTATTGTGGGAAGCATGCGGAGTCTTGAAAATCGAAGTATTTTTTTATATCATCGTTATAAGAGCTATTACATATTATACACAGTCATGTATGATTTGATAGCTGAAAACAGAAGAAGTAAAACGTCTTAGGAGATGTTTGCATGAGAAATAAACAATTTCACAACAATTTTGTCTTTTAGTTCGTAATTTGCTCTTCATGTTTATATTTTGTCTTGTTTTATTTGTTTCTACTGTGGTTAACTAATGTTATTTCTTCCTTCCTTCTTCTTTCAAACAATCGAAAGTGGATCGTAATAGGAAACAAAGAACCGGAATCTTCACCTACTGGGGTGTAGAACCCCTAACAAAGCACCCCGAGAAAGAATCTACAAGACATAATATATTGTGTTGTGATTCGTAGAAACAAGAGAAATGGCACTACGCGTGACGTAATAGCCAATCACAACCCGTATTTATTTTATGTCGCGTCTATATTGATAGCTAGGGACTTCTGGGTAAAAGGAGTGACGTAGGTATTGTTGTAGGGCTGACATCCACTGATGGAAATAGGCCTCCCCAGAGCCATGGCATAGGTACATTGCCAAGTTTCAAATGTATATCTTTCACTTAATATACATAAAGTGAGATTTGAAATATACGAGGTAAAACAAACTTAACTTTAATAAAGAAATAAAACGGAAGAAAACTGTTTAAAAAAATCCCCTTCCGCTTAGCGTTTATCTTGGTAACTCGAAGCTTTTTCAGTCGTATACTGATTCCTTTTGTTATCCACGTTATAAATCCACCAAACCACACTATTTCACTTTAAACTTGTAAAAAAATCACAAATTAACTCAACAAGATTCCTGTCGGATTCTGAAGCATAAAAGTTATCAAATAAAAAAACGACTTCAAGCAAGATATTGAATAGTAAATTTTATTTTCTAAAGTACTGAATCAATACTGATTACATTTAAGTATATGGGACCACTTCTGGAGAGCAACCTACCAAACGATTAATGAAAAAAATCTAACTGTAGTTGGCGGAATAATCGCGTATCAAACATACGAAAAAAACATACATAAATAAACTTCGGTAAAGTAAAGTCAGTTTAAAAACCAGGCTCACTGAACTTTCCCCTTACCTAGTATTAGTTAGCGAATCTCACAAATGTTGCCGTATCGTATTAATTTATTTTTTCTTTCTTATGCGGACAATAAACATACACACACTGTATGTCTATAGAAAATAAATTACCTTTAGTTAAATTACCTAGTACTAAGTGTATTTTATAGACTAAAAATTTTGTCTGGAATACAGGTTCTTCCTAGTCCAGACGCGATCGTTGTATATGACCTATAAATATATTTATGCTATTACCTAATATTAAGACAACACCTTTGTAATTTTTAATAAATGAATTTGAATTTGAATAACAACAAAAAAAAAATGTTTTCAAAATCGGACTGGCCGTTCTCGTGCGATGCCGTGACCAAGAGAAATAGGCATTCATTTCATATGAAAAATTTAGCTCATTGACCTGCTCCCTTATCTAGTACAGAACAGTAACAATAAGTACTGACACACCGGGAGTTATACTGCAATATCCGAAACATTTAACCGGCCAATCGCCGTCGCAGCCCAAAGTGCAGTCATGGGTAACAAGAGAACCATATCACTTGAACTACCCCCGCTATTGTTTTCTTAAGACACAAAGGTCAGATTAAAATTGTGCATTCAATTATTGCTTGGCTTCCACTACACTCGTAAACAAGGAATACGAGATGCGTGTTCAGGCCACCGGCAAACACGGCGCCGTACTGAAATGCTGATATCATCGATTCAATGCCAATTTTACTGTCTAAGGCTGTTATTTTCTTCACAACTGGTAGATATCTGTAGCCTTTGTATAATTATGTACTGTAGAGTACTGTAATAAGTGATTTTTCGCTTTTAAGCGTTTGAAAATTAAGCTGCTAGAATAAGGAAAAATAGAAAGAGAAGAACATTTAAAGTATGTAGTACCGGTACTTTAAATAATAATAATAAATACACTTCACGCCTTTAAATCCCAAAGCGGGGTAGTACTTTAGTACTCACGTATACCACAAAACTCAGCTTTCTAGGGTTTGGGCTGAACTTTGATGAGTCAGTGATTCATGAATCAGTCAGGACTTTGAGTTTTATGTACATAGATGTAAGAGATAGCGTCTGTGGTCCAGTTGGTCGGATCCTTGACATGTAACCGGGAGGTCGCGGGTTCGAGTCCGGCTACTGGACGTGTACCAATGGGACTCTTTTTCAGAGCCTATGTTCGCCAACGCTCGTACGGTGACGGACAACATCGTGATGAAAGCCGCAGACCACGAGGTGTGTGAACCCTATCAGCGATGGGCTCACCCCGTCACGTTGGGTTAAATACGCGTGGTGAACCGTGGGCATTTTCTTTTGCAAGTGCCTCAGCCTACCCCGATTTGGGATTAAAAGGCGTGAAGTGTATTTATTTTTATTTTTTTATGTAGGTAGATAAAGACCTGAACCAGATCGTTTTGCTTTCGTATTTATCGAATGTTTACTTTTTTACGTGTTATGTTTATGTTTAATATAGGCATAACGAAAATAATTGTTCGTTGAACAGTCACATATACACGCTCGGAGCAACCGCCGTCGCTCGTATATTAATAATTTATTATTCTCTTTGAAACAAAGGAAGCAAAATCATGGACGCCAAGCGCTGCTTTAAAGATGGCGCAAATTTATGGTTAGAATGCATTAAAGATATAAATCGGTTTGTAAATTCTGTGCGAGTTAAATATTTGGTAAATATGTTTTTTTTTAATAAACAAAAAATGTAATACCGTCGAAGTACCTTATAACTAGGCATACCAAGAAAGTACATTATTTAGGTAACTAACAAGGTATTCCGTATATCTGTATCTTTCTAACAATGGTCATTAATTAATAAAAACACGGGAATTTTGCGATAAATTGTAAGCGTCGAGTGGTTTAGCAAAAAATCTAAATGCAAAATAATCTTGACACATCATAGAGAAAGAAAAATATCAATCAGTCATGATGTCATTGTTTCTGATCATTTTACAGTTACATAAAATATACTTCAATAAGTTTCTGGACTCAAGCAAAAAAATAAACTTCAACTATTTGACTGTAAAAAATCAACATAATACATTGTCCAACTACATAATACTGTACAATAACACAACTACAAACTTTCATTCACGGTGGTATCCAATAAAGTATATAACGACTCTTAACCTAAATGGCTGAATTGTTTCGAAACTCCATCACATCCATTAAACAGAATATAAATCACGTTTGAAGGCGAAGCCTTAGACCCGAAATATTTTAATCTTATAATTTCTGTTGTTAAACTTCCCCTAACTGTTGAAGAAAGATTCACTGACTGAACTGTCTAAGCCGAGGAAAGTGAACTTGCTACTTGAAACTCTCTTCGTTCAAAACTTCCCAATGTTTTCAATATTTTCATTGAGTGTTGGTAAATACCAAAACAAAACAACATAAATGTGTTGTATAAAATAACGTAATTTTTGTGAAACGTGAGATAAAGTAATAATTATACACTCAGTGGGGTAGGTAGAGGCATCTGCTGAGTATGGCCCCATCGTCTATAGGGTTGTATAAATTTTGTTTTATGAACGATGTTTTCGTTTACTGTAAATCGTTGCATATAGCGTAGTCGGCGTATAGCGGAGTAGCATAGGCGGTATAAACGACACTGATTCGCTTGTGAGAATGAAAGAGTCTTTGCCAAAAGTGAGAGTAATAAATAAAATAATAGACATTCAAAGATTCTTTATTTCAAAACATAGTCATGTATTAAGATATATCATATAATTATTATTGAAGGAAAATACTAATTTTAATTCCTAGTTATCAATATCCCAATATCAAAAGGGATCGAGTACATTTTAGAAGATTGCAATAATGAATATATTTTACAAAAACTGAATTAATTCATAATTTATTTAAAATGTGGTGATAAGTCATTGATACAGG